>JAYMFT010063516.1:0-29237 GCA_038088735.1 Panulirus argus | reverse complement strand
CTCTCTCTCTCTCTCTCTCTCTCTCTCTCTCTCTCTCTCTCTCTCTCTCTCTCTCTCTCTCTCTCTCTTTTCCTTACTCTCACATCATCTCCATTTCTAATCTTTTTTTCATTCTCCCTTTAATGCTCTCCCTCCCTTCCTCCCATCCACCGTCCGTCCCATCCTGCAGGACTCCTGGCGTCAGGTCCGGCGTATCCTGCACTCACACACACACAGACGCTTGGCCTGGCATCACGAGTAGCCTTCATTATACCCCGCAAAGAAGTAACAAATGCCGTTGCTGCTGAGCGGCCGGAGAGGATGAATAGCCTCAGAATGTATAATGAAGGGGCGTTGCACATCCCTGGCCTCACCAGCTCTTATTTTTCCTAGGTCCGCTGCAACTGGGGAGAGGCCAGCACGCTAAGCTGCACTGGGAGCACCTCTGTCACACATACACACTTCTGCAGGAGGAATGGTTTGTAGTCATCAGCGGGGGAGAAGCGCCCCCTCTCTGATAAAAGCGCCGGCAGTGGCGGAGCAAGAACCTTCAACATTCCTCCCCGGAGACATAAGTGATCGCGATATTTAACACCGTGTAGTTAACACCGTGAGATGTGACGCGGTGTTATGCCTTCAAGCACTGTATCCCGTGCCTCCCTCAAACGTGCTCTAGGAACGGTGTTAGAAAGTATTGGGACGAAGGGAAGCAGTGTTGTTTTTTTAGTAGCCTTTGGCCATTTGGGGGGGCGACATTAAACCCGTTTTCCGAAGGCTAGTTATGCAGTTCTGAACAACGTGTAAGTCACAAAACGTGCAGTTTTCAAGGACTGTTATTGGTTTTACGTAGCACTTTGTTACCTGTGAGAAGATGAGTAATTGCTGGTTTCTTCCAAGACTAAACGCAGTGTAAGATCAACAAGCAACGCTACTGACGAAGTTGTAGGCTGTCTTAAGAACAGGTCCTTCAGTTAATGACACCTGTGCTTTGGGTATGTCTGAAATAAGTAGTGGGCCTCTGGCAATGTGTTGGTTTCTTGTTGCTGGGTGGTAGCTGCGGTGGTGTCTTTCGATGTCTTGGGTATTTGTCTTAATGTGGTGGATTTAGTAGTGAATTAAGTCAGGATTTCGTTGAGCAGTGAGAGAAAGATGACAGTAAGGGTCACTGCCAAACATGTGCCATGTCCATAGTTACCGAGGGACGTCTACCCTCGCTGTGAGGTACACAGATCCATTTCCATTTCCAGTTAAGACCGAACGAGTCTTCCGGCCATTTTAGGAACTGTCGTGCTTTAGCATGATACATTGTAAATACCTGTAGAAAATCACATGATGTTTTTTTTCGTAGGGAAAACGATCTGTAGTGTCAGGACTGTATCAGGTATGGAAAGACAAATGCGGGTATTTGGGGTTGAAATTGCAAGAGACAAGGGGGTAGCCATGGTGGACAGGGCTTGCCCATCCCACAGCTCATGTGCGTCATTGGAGCAACATATTTTTGGACCGAGCTGTAGACGGTGCTCATCGCAAAATCTATTTACCAACTTTTATGCCATCTTGACTCACTTTATGGGCTTCCTCAGAATTAGGTTAAGATTGATGACACTTTTGCGTCTCCCATTTCCCGCCAAATGATCCGATCCCAGAGGGCGACCGTGATTGGTCCAGGCGGCCGCGAGGGCTGACGTGACTGGTGGAGACGACTTGACCAATCAGGTGGAATGAAGCATGGTGACGTGACGGGGGTAATGCGTCAGATAGGCGGGAAATATCGTGGCCTGAACGATACTGCGCCTTACCGATGGTTCTTGTGTCTGTTAAACATGAGTGCCGTGGACATTGCTCTCAAACAGGACAAGCTAAAAAGTGGGAGAGACGGGGAAAGCAATAGAAAATCCCTCGTAGCTTTTCTTCATATATTTTCCCCTCGTCCAAAGCGGGAAAAGTACGGAAGTATCGGAAAATATTAAATCTGGCGTCGTAATGTGGCGGAAAACTGCTTACCGTCAAGAAATGAGCTTTCAATCTATGGTGGAAAGTTGACAGTGAGCCAGTCGTTTATGGAGCTTCTCGGGTAGGGTGGGGGGGTCCAGTTTTTATCTGGGCTGTGGAGGGCGCTCCACCCCCTCCCCCCCTGGATGGTGGTGCCCTTAAACTTCAGTGTTATCTTTACCAATGCTCCAGGAAAAAGACTTTTCAAAAGTACTCGCAGTTTCCCATCCCTGCTCTGGACGTTCTTAAGACATTCGGTATCTTCCGTTGCTGTATGGGTGCGGCACATTCCTTCGTATGACGATTGGATATCCTCCCTGTCAGGGAGCTTGAATTTTACTCACTGTAGCTCGCGAATTAATGTTACTCTCGGTGGCTCCTGCTGCAGGAGGATGGCATGCGAGCAACGTACGTGCGTGTAGCGGATGTAACGTCCTCGACAGCTTTAGCCTGGCAAGGTGTGACATCCGTGGCAGGCGAGACATCATTGGTGGGCTTGACATATCCACGGAGAGAGAGAGAAAGAGATGCCCGTTCTGTCCACCCCCTTCCTAGGCTATGGCCATAAAGGTCCGCCCGACTGGATATGGTTGCCCGCGGAGTCCCTTCTTAATGGCTCTCTTTCGATCGTTTCCGGATCCACCGCTTAGCCGGACACGGATACGGTGAGCAGTTTAATGCCGGGCTCGTGCCTGGCCGTCAGCCGAGTGGCGGGTTAGGAAGGCGGAGGACACACAGCTGTCCGCGACACGTCTGTCAGTATCTGTACTGGTCTGTGATGAATTGCTCTCCAGCTGTTGTCTGGTGATATATATATATATATATATATATATATATATATATATAGATATATATATATAGATATATATATATATATATATATATATATATATGCGTTGTCGAGTACATTTGGTACAAAACGAAAATTCTGGAGAAGAATACAAAATGATACAAGTCCTGTTCTTGTACTCGGCATGGATATATATCCTCAGTGTAATTTCAACAGTGGATAACTTTTTTAATGTCAGTTAAATGCTCTTCCACCATGTAACTTGTGCCATATAACTGTTCAGTTTGTTCAGTTTGATGCAGTCTGTGCCACGCGTGAGTGAATTGTTCTATTGTTCTATCTCTCTTTCTGTTCAAGACGTTATTTTATCTTCGGAGGCGCGTGAGACACATTAGCTTCCCATGGACTGCGAACTAGCTGGTCCCTTATCTTGTGACTCATTTGAGGTCCGAACTGTCGAACTGAGAACTTCAGTCATTAACTATTTTAAATATATCCCGCTAAAGTACATTATGATAGTTCGTATGAACGAGCTTTTATGTAAGAGTGAGAACATGAGGAGGCATACGTAAATGAGTAATTAGAGGAAGAGGATGCAAAGACCAAGGCGTACACAAGCCATCTTGTATGTAAAATTTGTGGTAGTATAGAGCGGTTTACGCTGCCCTAGGGTCCAGCCAGCATCATGATTTGCGACACAAAAGGGAAGTTTTTTTTTTGTGCAAGTTAATAAAATCTGGCACAGCGCAGAGGGGCCCCTCTCATTTATGGCCTCCATCAGACTTCGACTCTACAAGGATTCAGGTGAGTATGTCTTCTCTCCAAGTCCTGTACACTTGTTTTTTTTTTACTCGTTTTTAATTATTTCTAATTGACATGTTTAGTATAGCACTGTCTTTACAGGTCACTGGACTATATCCAGGTATAATAACTTGTGGTGTGCAAGTTACATTCAGGTTCGTGTTCATGTTTTTTTATATTAAACATCTAAGTTCTCTCTTTCCTTCCCCTCAAGACCCGTAAATTGCTGCGAGTTATGAATGGTATCTTATGAAACAGTGTGTTCTTTGCTCATATCTTAAAACATAATTGCAGGCTGTGTTTTTATGATCATGAATTACAACTGGTAATATGAGGTGAGAGGAAGCCCGAATGGTTTGTTGATAACTGGCTGGATGTGGCTAGGGGCGACCCCCTGCTACTGGTAGGAGCAACATTACCTGCGTCTCAGGTTAATTGGTTACTCAGCTCTTAAAGTAAGGTTACTTACCTCACCTCACCAGCAGCATCTTCGGGGGATCGAGAACCAACATCTGATCCTGGAGATAAAACAATAAGTTTGATTTACCTGTTGGCATGTGTTCCGTGTGAGTTATAAGTGTTTTCCTTGTAGTCAGTTATGATGGCACTGCCTTCTTGTCTCTTCTCTGGAGAACAGTTATGTACATCTCGTTCTGGGAGTGACCACAAGCAGTTCTGTGGGCGGAGGAACCTACACCCACCAAAGACATGTTGAAAGACACCATCGCAAACGTGGGAGCGCACCTCATGGACTCGAATGGGCGTGGTAGAACCATGGGTGTGGGTGAGTGAGACCGAGGCAAAGACTCTGGAACATGACACTAGACAAGCAAGACCTCTGCACACCCATGGCGTCATGATGCCTGCTGCCCTGGGCTAGAGTCGCCCAGCTTATCACACAGCTTCTCTGAAGTAGGGTCTGGATAGGCTCCAACGTCGCTCACTCTGTACCACACCAGTGTTCTCAGTGGGTCATTAGTAAGGCGTCGTCAGATGCTATCTTAATATACGTTGTCTGATAAATATAGGCTTGTACTACTCCCCTTCACGTGAGAGGCTGCAAAGGAATTTTCACTCCCTCATTATGTGATAAGTTGATGTGGCTTTGATACCAAACTGGTTCAGCTTTGTGTTCGTGCCCGGAGACCAAACTGCCGTTTCCACAATATTTCAAGCATTTAGAGTATTTTCTAAAAACGCTTAAACTTCTTGACGGTGTGTATTGTGCTGTTGGCTCTCTCTCTCGAGAAGGATTACTACGGTAATCTGATGGATGATAAAAAGCACTTAAAAGGTGTCATTCGCGAGCATAATTCCAATCCATTTACCGGCGGGAGAGATAAAGTGGTGGAGGAAGATAAAGGCATCACGGGAGAGGCGTGCACAATGGCGCCACGATGCAGTTCACAGCTTTCCTCCGATCATGTTACGCCACCTCGCACCACCACCGGCCGCCCCTCTCCCCACACCACCTCCCGCCGCTCCCCCAACCCTACCACACGCACTCACACACACACACACACACACACACCTCAACTACCGTGTCTCCACGCTAGCTCCGCAACCACCGTTGTGATCAACGATTACTTACGTTAAGTTTGGTTAACGGAGAAAGTTAAGTGGGGTTGTCAAGAAGGTTGATGAGGTTGGTGGTGACGAAGTACCCGGGGTTGCGAGGGGGTGGCGGAGCGGCCCACATGGTCACCTGATAGTGCAGAAGCCCCTCGCTGGGGTCCTCTTTGTCCCTCCTTCACACCCTATTAGATCACATGCGCCGGCTGCCATTCACCGCGTCGCGCTGCAAAAACTTGGCCGAACATTATGCCGTTCGTCGGGTCGTCGTGGTGGCCCGATCTCTCTCTCTCTCTCTGGCCCGACCGTATGTGTGTGTGTTCCCTCGTGCTCTGCACTGGTCGGGCTCTGGCGAGGGCCCAGGCAGCCCCCTCGCCCTCGGAGCCGTGATCAACACATCATATACAAACACCTGATTAGAATGAGATGTCGTGTATACACGTCCAGCAGTTCTCCAGTTTACGTATGATGACAAACTGTTGCCTTTAAGTTGGTCTGTTGAGATCATCCCGACCTGTGTGGTAGTAGGGTAAAGAGGAAGTTACGCACAGACGGTACACTGCTAGGGTTACTTGGTCGAGTTACCTTTTCGTCTCTGCAATCGTCATGAGTAATTCTGTAATAGCATTCAGTTTATGGCATGGTTAAATACATTTGGATACAAGTTATGTTTTTTTATTATGTTTTGTGTTATCAGTTTAATGAGCTTGTTTATGGAGAAGAATGAATGAGGTAGCCTAATTTGGAATAATGACTGGATGGTGAAAACTGGTTCATTACCCAAACTTTCTTTAGAAAAAAGAAATCCTAAGGTGAGGGACACTGTATAGCGTCAGAACGCGAACTGACCTCTCGAACATGACGGTGAGACGACCCTTCGTTAGGTCACTGCGACCCTCGGGCATGGTGGCGTGACCTTCGACCTGACACCCACGGTTCAGGTCAGAGGTCAAAAGCTTTCATTCCCAAGGGCTCGTACCGTGGTGCTCCTGGGTAATGCCCACGTGCCCCAGGAGCTTATCGTGGTGCTGAAAGTGTCAACACCAACAGCCCCACGATTATACGTCCTTCGCCACAGCTTAGCTTGCTGAAGTCTCACTCCTTAACGTGAGTGACAGCCATGAAGCCCAAGACATTAACACGGCCTTGATAGAGACCAGTTGTCTAGATAACAACGTTCACTCCTGTTAACCCACAAGGTCACTACTTTGGTAGAAGTATACGTAATTGGGCATGAATGTAAGCTTCCCACCAGAGTAGGAGTGGTGGGATTAGGACAAACTGCCAGGGCTCATTAGCTGGGGCTGAGCGTGAGAGTGCCTTGCACACAGGTGGGACAGGGAAAGCGTCTCCTGTGAGGGAGGGTTGGCACTGAGACTTCCTGGGGTACCAGTGCTGTATTTAGTGATGCTGGGGGTACTCCTGGGGATCCTTTGCTGTAGGTGACGGTGCTGGGGTACTCCTGGGGTTCCAGTGTTGTTGTAGGTGTGGTGCTGGAGTAGTTTTGAGGCTCCAGTGTTGTAGCTAGAGGTGCTGGAGGATTCCTTGGGTTCCATTGTTGTAGGCTGTAGTGCAGGAGGAGGTCTTAGGGTCCAGTGTTGTAGGTGTTCTGGTAGTCATGATGGTTCCAGTAGTGTAGATGGTGGTGATGAGGCACTCCTGGTGTTCCGGTGATGTAGGTGGTGGCGTAAGGGAGTTCTGGGGTCCAGTGTTGCAGGTGGTGGAGGGCAGGGAGAGGTTAGCCATGGGGGGTAGTTCCAGTGTTGGAGGTGGTGGTGGTAGGGGAGGTGGGACACGCTACACCCAAGCCGTGAGGTCCCACACCTCTCGACGCCCGGCTTGGGTTACCTTCTCCCCGCCGCTGCTCGCCTCCCTCTCACCCCAGACCATATACTTCCCCACATGATGTAATTAAACCTACATTAAACGCAAGGAGTTGAGATTACCTTACACTTTAAACGACGATTAGTGTTATTACTGTGTGTGTTTTGGAAGTGTTGGTTGATGTATTGTTTGGGAAGGGCACCAGTGTGTGGGTGTTTCCTGAGGGCGACAACAATGTACACGACAGCGGTGTTGAGGGTCGGATGCCCTGCCTTAACCTCAGCGTTGCCACCTTTGCTCCCTCTCCTCTCTTTCTCTCTCCCACTCTCGTGTACAGCCTAGACTATTTTGATTGTTACATACACACGGCAACTGTTGTCAGTGCCTTTTTGATAGTTACTCTCTGTTGAATGCATTATTCTTATAAATGTTGTGCGGAGTGAATATGTAGGTTGCTTTCTAGTACTATTTTCGTAATAAAATCATGTCTTTGTTTCCTTGTACGAGGGTATTTCAGTGTGTAATGGCCGGAGGAAAGCAGAATGTGTTCAAAAAGTTTTTTTTTTTTTGGTAGAAAGTTGTAATATAGTTAGAAACCCCAGCTTCCTGTGGGGAAAGTTTAAGCCCATTAACAAATCCAAGTTATTCAGATCATGCAAACTGGAAAAATCTGATGAACTGATTTTTATGAGATTTTATTTATAAATGAATCACATTTGTGAACAGTTAACGATACTGATTGATAATTACTCGCTAACGTAATTAGCTCAAGGTTAACTGTATTTTGTACATAACATATTTCATCAGGAATAAGCATTATTGTTTTCATTATTATGATTGACAATAATATATTGCTGCGATTTATGAAATTTATTATTATTATTATTATTATTATTATTATTATTATTATTATTATTGTTATTATTATTATTATTATTATTATGCATTTTTACAGTACTCCCTATTTAATACATCCATTTATCCCTGTTACTTGTGAGTTGAAAATACATCTGTTTGGTAGAATTCACCGGATGTCCTGTGAGGTACGGAAGTTATATAGACAGATTAGGCTTGTGTTTTGTGGTGAGGCGTTGGAGGCTCGTCCTGGCTCATGTTTGCTCGCGTGGTGCTGATGACTTCCTGCTTCGGACACTGGCACAAGCTGGTCACCTCCCCTGAGCCACGCGTGTCCGACCACAGTTTCCCAGCTTAATCGCAACACGTTCGTCATGTCCCTGTGACAGAAGTTTTTCAGACTACGCCTGTGGAAACTTCAGATACCCTCCATCTCTAGGTCAAAAAGGCTTAGGTATTCATAGCTTGATAGGAGCCCATTCCTAGTCGTGAGTCCATTCTAGTGTACTGAGCTAAATTTCATCCACCGTGTATAGAGAGGTCACATGATGGAGTGACAGAAAGTCACAGACGTTAAACTGTCATACGTTTCCATCATTTTTATGCATTTCTTCCTCTTGTGTTATCCACTTGGATGTATTCCCTCTTTGTAAACCACATAAAAAATTGCCGTAAAAAAAATTATCGTGTGACAATGCGAGGGCCGTGCGCTAGGAAATTGATCTTTATTTCTGAACGTGCGACCGGCCGCTAGTGGCATTTCCCTCTTGTCCGGGACTTGGCCAATCTCTGTCAACGCCAATTGTTTTTACTGTATATTACCGAAGTTAAGAAGACGCCTGTACACATCTGCTGAGAATGGCTCTCTTGACAAAAGTTGTATGTGAGCAAAGAGGACGCTTCACGCTGTACAGACTTGATGAGCAACATGCTGCTGCATCAACAAGACACGGGAGTGGGTTGGAATCCTTAATATCATGTGTATGTGGCAGTGTGACCTGTGCATGGTATGTCACGGTATGGCCAGTGTGAAAAAGACCGTCGTCTCCATGTTGTTAAACATGTCACGTCAGAATATATATGTTCATTGTGGGTTATGGCGTGGTTGACGTGCCACTCCGGCCCCTGTGTCCTGCCATAGCGGTAGCCGTGGTTCATATATCTTGTGGATGTCAGGTTTTATTTATATATTTCCTACTTTGCGTCAATTTCCTGCCGCTATGACCGGAACGAGCGAAGGCTGGACGGAAGCCCTTCCCTGTAGCCATATTGTTAGTGATTTATGTCATTACTTCAGTCTACACAGTTTTCCATGTGACTTTATTTCGGACGATGTCAGTATGTACGGTTTTGCTTCCAACAAATCCCATTACTGTAACTTTAACTTAATACTCTCATGGCTGAGAGACTGATGTCCCTCATGTCCTCATGTGTCTCGTCATGTGTTTCTGTGTCCCTCCTGACCCATGCGTCTCTCCTCCTGTCCTCACGTCATTCCCCCATAGTAATGTGGTTCTGACCAGTCTGCTGGCCTGGGAGGGAGCGTCAGGTGGGGGGATGGGACGTGGGCTCCGCCACCCTAGGGGCGCTGCCTCAGCTCTAGAGGGACGCCGTCCCTAGGAAATCCTGCCCTCTGATTTATTTCACTTCTGTAGAATCCAACTCGAAATTTACGGGTTATAACTTCTTTTTTCTCAGAGTATGTATTTATTGTTATTGGCCTCTCGCTGTAACTTATAATCAGAGATCCTGAGTCACGTCTCATCTTTTTCGCAATGATTTTTATTATAATATTTCTTTTACAGCTGGCGTTTTTGCCTTGTAGGTCTGGTAGTACATGCCAGTATGCGAGGCGCAATACAGGAGCGGCGTTGTAACTGCGATGGACGGGTGTGTTTGAAGTGTTAGGTGTAGTCCCATTATGTAATCAAGCTCTTAAATGGAGTAGAAAACATTTTATAAGCCGTTCGATCAATAGTGGGGACGTGAAGTGTGTGTGTGTACAGCATCAGCTGTTGCTTGTTGTGTCACCCAGCCTGTCTCCCCAACCCTGCCACCATAGCCCTGACCTCCCCTCTGCTGGAACACCTCCATCTCGGCTCCTTCCTTCCCCTCCCTCCGGTTTTATACGACTCGTCAGCTCCGCCTCTTGTGTTCATGCCCGCCGTCCTTCTCTATGCCGCCTCCCGTCCGGTTTCTCTCAGGCTTTTGTTCGTCCTCCCTCCCTCCCTCCCTCCGTCCGTCCTTGTACGTACATTCCTCCCTTCCTCTCTGTCCATGATTTCTCTCGCCTCATTATTATTCACTATCCTTCTGCTAACCTTACGTCCACCATTCATCTCGATCTTCTCTTCCTTAAACACCCTCCAGGTCCTCCTTACCATAAAGTCTCCCTAAGACTTCGATATCCACCTCGATCTCAAAACTTCTTCCCCGTCTGCTCTCCTGTCCTGTGTTCTCTCCCTGCATTGCTCTCTTTCACTTTACTCCTTCAGTCTCTCCCTCTTCAGACATCCTCACTTTTCGCCATCAATATTCATACTTCAATCCTCTTTAAGGTTTTCTTGACGTATTCCCACAGAAGCTCACTCCTGCGTAAGATGGTATCTGTCCCTCCAGCGTAGCACCCTGCCCTGCCCTTACCCCCTGGCTGCGGTTGCTACTCAGCTTCCTCCCCTGATGCTGCTCTGCCCGGCATTACTTCTCTCGCCATGATCGTTCCCACGTCTTCATTATCCTCCAACACATCTTCGTCTGCATCGTCCGGGGCAGTCCCAGGTTCCTCTTCCCCCAAACTGTCTCGAGTCGTTATCCAGCTTAAGTCCATACATCCTCCTCCTCCTCCTCCTCCTCCTCCTCCTCCTCCTCCCCCCCCCTCATCAGCCACCCTCCTACTTCTCCCCCTTTCCCCTCACCTGGATAACCCCCACCTCATGCTCAAACAAACTGGGGATACCTTCTCCGCCAATTACTCCTCGCTTTACGTTGATAGTATAGGCCTACTGATCAGACGTATTAATAGGCCTAGTTCATTAAGTAGATGGGGCGGAGGTTCCGCCCTTCCTTTTGATTATAAAGTTTTTGAGGAAAAAGAATTTTTAGCGTTATCTTGACATTTGTGTGTGTGTGTGTGTGTGTGTGTGTGTGTTGAATATGAATGTTAAGCTTGGATAACGTGTTATGGGTATGATCTCGATGACTCACTGTGCTCATTCTGCCCCCATTGCTGCAGCAGGGCGTGCAGAGCCTTGTGGTTATCAGAGTAGATTATGTCATTTATATTTCTTAATGTCTAACAGTCAACACGTAGACGAGTACTCATGATCTGTCTTTGTGTTACAGGTTGGTACAGCAGCGACGGGCGCGTGGCCTATAGCCTCCTGTAAGTATAGCGGTGTTTCCATCATGGTGCGGTTGTGGTGCCATAGTGGCGTTGGTGTGCTCTCAGGACTACACCTAGTGCGGTCGCGGTGCACCGTCCAAGTGTAAGTTCGCGTATCATACTAGCATGTGAACGCATGACCAAGTGAACACAAGAGATTGCCGCGTGCACACACACACACACACATGGACGGACGGGAGGATGAATGTTGGTATACAGGCAGCAGACCATCAGCACTTAGAGCCCCAACTTGACAGGAGAGAGAAACAAGTACTGGTATTGTCTTCCTTTCTCATGCAAATAAGGAATGGATTGATGGTGAGTGGAAGGTGAGTTGAAGGGAATTGTCATGTCTCTCTGGGTTGATAGCGTGTGACAGTTGGCAGTGTGACGTGACAGACGACGTCACCATGTGATGGGTTCCCACTACACCCTACCGTTCTCTCCTCCTGCACGTAGCGTACTATGATGCAGTAATCTACTGGACTGGTACTCACTCTTTGCTCTCCTCTTTGCTTGCTCAGAGCCCAGTGAGGTATCGTCCCGGCATGTGTCACACTCCTGCTGTTGACCACATTTGAAAACATAGATTACCCAAAGTTACCCGGTCATGGTTGAGAGATAGGTAACCTTGTCACGGTAACAGTTCCGCATCTTTTGAGCGATGCCTGCGTTACTTCTCCCCATCCGTCTGGCTACGACACCCTCACCCCTTTCCCCTCCCATTTGCTACGATTCTGATTTGATTCGTACTGATATCCCCGGCAGATCTGTCGTCCACACGACGCTCATCGTGTGAACGGTAGCGCAAAAGTATCATGACAGAGATCGCATAGGGTCTTCCTGTCCTTTCTGCCAGCGACGATAGCTCGAGTTGTTGCTCCCGTGTTCTTCTCCCTACTCGGCCTCCCAGCCACACTCTGGGGCCATTGGGAGGGATGATATGTATTCCTGTATCTCTGGCTTTCTTTCCTCTACCATCTCCAACCTGGTTAATATTGTGTATTCCTCTTCTCCCTCCCTTGATATATCTTGCATCATCATCTCCTGTTGTTTTCCACTACTCTATCCTCCCCCATCCGTTTCCTTTCCTCTTCGATGTGCTACTTCTCTATTCCCCCACCTACTACGAAGCCTACCAGCCATCCCCACTGCCCTGGTGGGTGTCGCCGCACCTGCCCCGCTTGTGCCGACCAGGGGGAATAGGAGGGAGTGGCAGGCCGGCTGATGGGATTATAGCTTGGGAGGTTTAAGGGATTTTCCCCGCATGTATGAGAACTGTTGGCCGGTGATCGCGTTGCGGCAAGATAGTGCCGGACCACCGCTTACGCTGCCCGTAAATTTCTGTGGGAAATTGCTTTATATCTGGGTGGCGAGTGGGGAGCCAGGGGGAGGTGGGGGGGACGGCGGTTAAATCAATGTGGCACGGAGCAGTGAGTGCTATCAGCAGTGACTATTAACAGTTCACTGTCCCCGTAGCTTGTCATTTTGATTAAACCCAACTTATAGTGAACTGTGAACCTTAAGACTTAACCTCCACCCACCGCTGTTTCATGACCCCTACGTGTGGAGAAAGTGTTTGGTTCCTACGCAGACGTAAGGTCCACGGATCGAGTTATGATACAAAAGGAGCTTTTTTTTTTTCATTTAAGGATCGAGTTACAAGATATGGG
Source organism: Panulirus argus (assembly GCA_038088735.1). Taxonomy (NCBI): domain Eukaryota; kingdom Metazoa; phylum Arthropoda; class Malacostraca; order Decapoda; family Palinuridae; genus Panulirus; species Panulirus argus. Next base: position 16,369 of record JAYMFT010063516.1, on the reverse strand, counting down.
TGTGGCATGTGAGAGTGCTTGCAGTGTGGGCGTGGCCCGGTGTGGTCCGTGGGCCAGACTTGGCTTGGTGTCGGCGCAATGTAGGGGTGTTATAAGCCTGGCTGGATATGAGCATGGCGCGGGCGCAGCTTGGACAGGGCGTGGTGGGTTCTGGGATGTGGCGAGACGTGAACGTGGAGCGGACGCAACGTGAAAATGGCGTGACGGGACTTATAGCGCAAGATGCTATTTAGGGGATAGGCTGGACCAACGCTAATAAGCGACCATAGGTATTGAGTACTTTACCATTGTCAGTGCCACCTTTGGGCTGGCCACCCCTCCGTCGTTTGCTGGGACTCGGGGGGATCCTACAGTGCCTCCTCAAGGCTGGCATCCTCCCCCGACCCTTGCTGACACTAAGGGAACGTTACAGTGTCACCTGGGGGCTGCCAGCATCCACCCCCTCCGTCCCTTGTTTTGACTCGCTGGACGATCTAGTGTCAGCCCTCGACTGTCACCCTCCCTTGCCGGCCTTGGGCTGACATTCTCCCTGCGGCCTTAGTTGACACTCGAGGGACGGTACAGTGCTGCCTCTGGGCTGGCAATCTCCCGCTCTACCCTTGCTAACACTCAGGGGACACTACAGTGGGCTGGCACCCTTCCCCGCTATCCTTGTTGACACAACATATACGGTCAGAGTAGAGGCAGAATGTTCAAATGAAAATTGTGCCCTCACTGTAGTACAGTTCCAGTTTATGTTTTTTTTAGATTTACTTTTTTTTTATGTAATTCCAGCAGTGCGGTCCTGTACAGCCTACGTAATGATCAGAGTAATCTGTTTGTAAAGTAAATTAATAATTTTCGTCGGATTACAGATTATGTGAAAATTTAAATCGAACACTATATTTTTGATATCCATTCATACGGAAAGGTCTTGTAAGTAATTCTCACATGTACGTTGTGCTGTGTGCTCCTAACAGACACTCAAAATATATGAATACTTGCATTTTCGAGTGAAAACTTGCATGTAGAAATATTAAACACGGCTTCAAAAGCTTGATTAATTAAATATGGATTTTATAAGGTGTTTAGGGATTACTTTACCTATGGATTTCATACGATGAAGGGGGATTTCTTCGCCTCAGCGGGAGTGGAACCACCAGCCCCACTCACTGGCCTGGCGGGACCAGCTGGTGGGGCATGGGGTCCTGTTTCTGTAGTGATTTCACCGTTACAAGACATGAAGAAGAGACCGAGGCTGCAGACGTGGGTTAGGGGCTCCATAGGTAAGCGTGTAAAGTGTGTTTGTTTTCTTGCGGATGGAAGGGGCAACGAGCCGGTAATGAAAGGGCCAACCACGGCCTCCCCCAGGCGCGGTTTTGGGGCCACACCTGCCGCGTTTGAGACGTGCGTTTTGCTTCCCTCTTGTTCACTGGCGTTAGGTTTTTCACCACCGTCGCTTGTGCATTCGCTGTTAGCGCCTGCCAGCTAGTGCACTGACGTCCTTTTGCCTTAGACTACGACTTCGACGAAAAGGACTATCAGGATAAGAGCGTGGCTTGGACAGGACTGTGTGGCGAAGCAGGTAGCATTTCACAGTATGTTTCCAACCTCACATTTGACAGAGCTGTTTGTAATGCGGTTAGCTAACGTACGCATCACTAATCATTTACGTTCACTCCCTCCCTGCCTCCCTCTCCATATACCTCCTCGTAGGATTGGGATGGGGGAGGGGGGGTGAGGGAGGAGGGGAGGATTAGATATTAATTACGGTAGCTGCAGGGAACTGCTGTGTGTTCCCGGCTGAGGAAGCCGTTGGTAACGTTTAACAAGCAGTGATGATGGCGCGGCAGGGGAGGAGGGGAAATTTGATGAGGCTTTTGTATTTAATGATGTATTTTCATTAAAATATTTTTTTTTCAGTACTTTAATTTGGCCTTACTAAAGAAATGCTGTGTTTAGTATTTTGGGTATTTCAAAATAATGAGTTTAGTTAAAATTTCACTTTTCGGTGGAAAACCTGGTTTAACGCACCACAAAGCAAATATCCGGAATTTAACTCGTATCAGAAAATACCGAGTTGAAAATTCCGTAATCATAATTTAACCCCCAAAATCACTTGCCTGCGGAAACACCATTTTTGTGTTGTGTAAAAAATGTTGAGGGTTCAGGCGAGGTTTGCGTTTCGTTTCCGTGGATGCAACACCTTCCGTGGTGCACCCTGCCGCCAGTGGACCCGCCAGTGCCAAATATTCCTTTTTTTTAAGAAGGCCAGTGATGGAGGGCCACTACCACTGGTTGATGACCTGAAGATGACCATAAACGTGAAGAAATGGCAACCTCTCCAGCTGGCCGGGCCAAGGTTTTAAGGTCCCTCAAGGCTTCCACTGAGGCCGAGATAAGACACACTTTTACCCAGCTGGTTCGCCTTCTGCCTTGGCCTCCATATTTCTCCAGACGTGCTTTTCGTAGCTAATGCAAGCTGGCACAAATTTCGCAGTAAGTCTGGGGCGTGCATGTGAAATTAGCTCGGGGCTAAGCAACAGCGCGGCGGCAAGCACTCCCTCGGTGCATGTTAGGCCCGTCCGCCGGCCGGAACCCACTCAAACAGATTTCCATCGCATCTTGCTTGACTTTATTTTTGTCGCTTATTTTCACCTGCAAAAGTAGTCTGTGTTAAGCATAAAAAGGGTACCTCATTTTCTCGGTAATGGTGTGTGTGTGTGTGTGTGTGTGTTTTACTCCTGCTCTGTTTCTAGAGTCGTGTGCGAGTAAAAAAGGAACGCAGATTTATGCGAGTGCCTGGGGGATGGTGTCCTTTGGTTCGTGAATATGGTTAAGTTTCAGGAGATACGAATTCAACAGAGTGGGATTGGCATTCCCCCAAGTAACGCTATAATTAGCACTGAATTAAAACTGGACCATTTGCCTAGCACTGCAATTTATCATCCACTCCTTTGACACCACGCATTTAATCTCGCATCTTTAGAGAGCCTTTGTGAGGATTATCTGGTCATCCAGTCTACAGACATCTGGTAACTGGTGTGGCATAGTTAACCACCCATTGTCCCTGACCACAACAGTTGTTGTATGACCCGGATGTGATGCTTTTTAGTTTTTGACCTGAGCCTTAAGGGTCACTGTGCCCAGGGGTTACGCACCCGTCGTCTACTCTGGGTTTAGACTCAAGGGGTTGGTTTGCGGCAGCTGGCGCTCATGTCAAGTGCCTCACCATCTGCAGACGGCTGCTGCTCGGCGGGGAGAACCAGCTTCTAATCCATCAGGAGGTCACTGGCTCGGAAACACCAGGGGAGGAGTATTGGGTGGGGGTGAGAGGGATAGGAGGTTGAAGGGGTAGGAAAGGAATTGGGGTGTTTAATGGGAAGGTGGTGGGGGAGATAGATTGTCATGGGAGGATACAGATGTTGGGGAGGAGGTGGGAGGGTTTGGTGAGAGGGAGAGTGTCACCATCAGCAGTCCTCTGCCTCTCCCAGGGTCTGCTTCACACCAATCGATGATTATAAACATTGATAAAGTTATTTTTCCCTTTTTTTTTTTGTCCTCGTTTCAATCCTTTGTTATTTATTGTTTAACTTGTATGTGATTGCAAGACGATGCACTATACGTCTGTATATATATATATATATATATATATATATATATATATATATATATATATATATATTGTTTATATATATTGTTTATATATGCAGATGTACTGTACTGGGACGAACGGGTGTAGGTGAAAATTCGCCCAATCAAACACTCGCCTTACTTTATTAATTGTTAGCATGTCCGTAGGGTTGAGGTACCATACGCAAGCTACAGCAGTGCCACCCTTGCGACCAACTTTGCGGTGATTCTTGGCAATATTGAAGTTATTAATGCACCTGAAACTCTCAGTGTGGGAACCTCACAGTGTGTACGCGCTCTAACAACTACCATAAATGGCCAGAGGGGATTAATTACTATTTATCCTCACCCATTTTCGTTGACTCCATGAAATGTGTTTTAATCTGATTTCACGGCGAGCGTGTGTGTGGATGGCGGAGGCAGGCAGCCAGCCAGCCAGCCTGCCCGCCAACTGCTGGTGTGCCGTGTGCGTGTCTAGGAGAGGAGCGCGGTCAGTAGTGCGCAGGTGTGACCTGAGGCTCCTCTTCTACGGTTGTGGTTGGTTCGCGAGGCCCCGACCCAGGCAGGTACCGGCCAGAGCATCTCTGCGGCTGGTGAAGTGTGATACACTGGGAAGTTCGTGAGGCGGCACTAAGGAAGGACTTCAGTGAAATCTGCATCGTATTTGTGTACACTCTCTTTCTCTCTCTCCCTCTCTCCTGTATCTTGTGGAAGTCTGAAACCCCGAAATTTGTAGATCTTTCGACTTTGGCCTCGCCAGGAAGTTACTGTGGAGAGTGAGAGCGGAGGGAGAGGGCGTTATGGGGGAAGTTTTAGGAACGGCAGGAGAGGGAGGGAAGGGAGAACCCACCAGGGAGTGTGCTGGAGAGAGGAAAAGGTGGTGCTGGAATCAGAGAATGAGGTAAAGAGAAAATGGTTTGGGTTTTAGAACGAGAGCAAGGAAAACACAGGAATGCTGCTACTACAAGAGAAAGGAGTAAGGAAAGAAACGAGGTTGTTGTAGTGAGAGAAAGGGGAAAAAAGAGAAAATGGAGAGAGACGCTAAGAGAAATTGATTGGAAGTGTTGATATCAGGGAAAATTGGAGCGAGGCTTTCACTGTGGTGAAGACTGGACATGACAGTAGATGGTGCATATATATATATATATATATATATATATATATATGTGTGTGTGTGTGTGTGTGTGTGTGTGTGTGTGTGATAGTATGAAATGGTAACAATGAGATATTAGTAAACAGAAAATTGAAATACTGAGGTGACTTACAGCTGAAAAATAAAGATATGTTGAGAGGTCATATAAGGTAATTTTGGTAATGATAATGATAGTAATGATGATAGTAATAACAATGATAATAATAATAATAATGAAATTAAATATAATGATTATAAACAGTTCATTGATAACAATGCCCCCAGAGATGTAGAAAGAAAATACTTAGACAAAACAGTGTTTGTGTTACACTCGGGGTTGTAAGGCGTCGGATGGACTAGATGGGGTTGTGTTGTGGAAATGCAACTAGGATGCGAGAGATGTGCGGGGACAGGAATTGACAACAGAGACGGTGGTGCTCTGTCTTCTTTCGAAATCTCAGATGCGATCCATGTGATTTGTTGAGTGCGGTATGTAGAGAAAGAGCGTGTTATTACCTACATAGATAATTACACTCGCTCTGAAAAGAGGGAAAAACTGCACCGGTTTGTGTTTGTGTATGAGAGAGAGAGAGAGAGTAGTAGTAGTAGTATACGCAAAGTCAGTGTCCAGACTCTCCCGGAAATCAGAAAAGTTTCTCAGCCAACATACAGAAAAAGGGGAAAGTTTTCTAGAACTTTGTGTAGACCTGGAAAGTTGCTTGATTACTGAGGGAAGGGATACGTGTTCACCTCCTAAATAAAACAGAATATGAAAAAAAAAAATATCATGAAAACACGAGAACTGTCTGACTAGGAATTATGGTATAAAAAGGATGAAAAACCATTTCATTGAGTTGATTGTTGACCCAGGCATTGGTGATGATGGTACAGGCGGACGGAGACATGGACGGCCGAACGAGGAGCGGTGCACGTGTGTATATAGATTTCCTCCCTCAGGTTCAGCCAGGCATGTGTGTGGTGGTCTTGGACATAAATGCCTGTGACGCAGTTGGAAAACATGGATGCTGCTGCGTCTCGTGGTCGTTTGGCTTCACTGGATGTCATTTCCAATACATGTTGCCAGTGGATGATTTATGGTGGATGATGTATATATAATTTTCAGATACCATCTTGTTGAAAATGCTCTGTGTCCTACCTTGCATATGGTTACTATATAGGTGAGGTTTTTCATCGTAAAATTCACTTGCCGCCTCCCACTACCATCGGCTGTAGAACAAACAGGTCGCTGGCAACTTTCATGACAGTATGTTACGTATTTAATGTTTTATATTGCATGTTGGGGTTGGGGAGAGGGAGATGCATGACGTATAAAAGCTCCTGCGCGAGAGCTTGCGCGCATTCTCACAGCGCGTGCGCATATATTAACCTGATCGTTCAAAATCGGAAAATAACTTCTAATTAACGAAAGGAAATGTAAGCCCTTGACCGATTACACTGGCTGATAACTTGCTGTCCACACTGGTTTTCAAGCTAGACACGTGTGTGTGTGTGTGTGTGTGTGTGTGTCTATATTCTCCCTTGTTTAGTACAAACTAAATTCACTAAAATATTTGGGGCTAGATCCTGCAGCCAGCCGTTAATGGCTGATCCCGAGTCTGATAAATTTCTCTAAAACGTCCGTCCATTGCTCTCATTCTTGGTGCGGGTTACCCAGACCGTCCTCTCTACCCTGTGCAGGTCTCTGGCTCCTCCCCTACACACAGCTCCTCCCGCCAGCCGCGTCCAGCGCCGCACTCCGCTCCTCCTCCCATTTCTCTGTGCATATTTTTGTGAATTTACAAGGTAATATTAACCATGATTTTTTTCCCCCCGTCCCTTTATGAACAATTCTCTGTACATTTTTTTTTCTCTCTCTCCCCTGTTTTTACTTACTCCCTGGGAAAAGACCATAATGTCTGGGGGTCATTAGCGACCCGGGAAAAATGATAATGACCTCATGCGGAAATGTAAGGTGTGAATTATGGTGACCTTATCTGGCAACAGTTGTTTCCCAACGGCTGCTACGCCTGGGTACTGCGAGCAGCCACGCCTCCGTCTTGGAAATACACTCATCTGTTCGGGGGAAAACTGATAAGGAAGTTCGTTTTGTTACTCATTTTTATCACCAATCGTAATATATCAACTGTCTTGACCACCTTGTTAGTTTATTAGTTTATCGTGCGTGGAAGTGTGTGACAGATGTGCGTTACGGGCGGCTGGAAGTAACAGGTGTGTCACGTGTAGCTGGTGGTGACAGGTGTACCACGTGCAGGTGTTGTTGACATTATTCTTGTGTCACGTGCACTTATGTTAACAACTGTTGGGTCGTTTTCTGTAAATGAAAATTATGTTATGTGTCTCATACGTGCAGATGGTGTTTCTTGGCGGCCACTGTCCCAATACACACACACATACACACACACAGTAGTGTAGATGTGACTAAACATTCTAACGGGCCTGGGTTCCAGTCACAGTCAGAGCAGCTGGCTCACAGCCAACCCAGTTGTTTACCGTTCCCTTTCGGGCTGGTCGATAAAGGGGTACCTGGCGTAAGTTGGGTTTTGTATGTGTGTTTGCATGCATAAGGTTGGCGTGGTATATGTATGTGCAAGGTCAAGGGACAGGGCAACACAAGAATAAGCGTCATCACCCCGTCACACACACACACACACACACACACACACACACACACACACACACACTCACTCACTCACTCCTGGGTAACAGTGTTGCCGTTATTGGTCCAGCTCTCACTTATTTACCAGTTGTTCAATTTTAGGCTCGAGCAGTCCCGTGTTGTCCCTTCAACGTGGTGGACACACGTACCTCCACAGCTTCCTCACACCCTTACTCGTATATGCTCTACGCTCTGTCTTACTCACTCAGCCTCAGATGGGAAAAATCCTCGCTTGGACTCCTTCTCTGTTCCTTCTTTTTGAAAAGTTAAAGAAAATATTATCTCTAGTCTCAACCTCTCTCAGACACATCTCTGGCAGTCTCTCCCCTCCCTTGTCTCTTCCTCCCCCTACCCCACCAGGATCTGCCACTTCGTCTCTCTACCCCTAACCCTCCCCTCGTTATATCTCTCACTGCTTCCTGTTCTTGATTGTTTCCTGTCTCTCATTGCATATTGCAACACCGCATCTCCAGCTACTCCGTCTCGCTGCCCCATCTTTCTTGCATCCCGCTGCATTTCAGTGCCCGTTATCTGTACGTTTCGCGCTTTTCATGGTATTTCACTGCATCTGCCCGTCACTAGCTGTCTTGGGGCACAGCCAGCGTCTTCCAGCGCTTCCATCGGCTGCTGCCTGGCCTGCCTGCCGACGAGAGTTTAATGCGGCCGCGTAATTGTGGCCTCACCGGGTGATTAATGCACTCTGGATGGTTGCATGTTGGTCCGGGGCGGTGATGGGTGGCTAGGGGTGGTGGGCGGCAGGGAGGGGGGTTGATGGGTGACCAGGAGACGTGGGCGGATAGGGCAAGGCGGGAATATCGGGACTGGGTGGGTGATAAGGACGTGTTGGAAAGTAGGTATGAGGTCGTCTTGGGATGCTGGTTATGTTGACCGACCGTAACTGTAGCACCAAGCTGACCATCCTCACGTGACTGTAACCATACCTCCAGTCTAGTCCTTCTCTCTGCTGGTTAAGTATTGTGAGTGGGTTATGAAGACAGACCAACCCTACCCCCTCCCACTCTCTCTCTCTCTCTCTCTCTCTCTCTCTCTCTCTCTCTCTCTCTTTTAGTATGTTTAGGAAATTTTGCCGGGAGCCAGTGAAAGATTTTTATGACTACTTTTACTGGCCACCACTACTACTAGACCCTCCGTGTTCGGAGTAAATTTGTATTTTGCCAGATCATGGCAAGGCGCTGGTCTGCTTCTGAAGGGTCGAGGGTGCCATGTTCTCATATATATATATATATATATATATATATATATATATATATATATATATATATATATATATGTAAGATGCCGATTAAAGGGCACTGGTGCACAGAAGTCAGGCCTGAAGTGGAGGGTGACTATGTGGCCTTCTTAAAGGGATACAGACTGGAGGGTCACAAGATGCCAAGGTCATCATCAGTCCCAAGCTGTAGATATAGATGGAAGGGAACCCGTCACCACAGGAGACAGTCGTCGAGTCACCAGCACAGTCACTCTTGTCCACACGATCCGGCAGGAGTAGAGTATGCCACTTATAGAAAGAAATAGAAATAAGAAAATTTGTACTGTATATGATCCACTGTGCATCAGAACTAGAGCAATGCTTCGAAAGTTACGGTGTAATGTACCGAAAGTTAGATGTTTCTCGACTGATATAACGTAACAGCTGACGCTCTGGAGGCCATTGATGGAGGTCGGGGATAAAGCGGACAGAAAAGTGAAACTGAAGTTATTTTGTTATGAGGATGAACACGACTGCCAGTTTGACGTGAAAGCTAAGCTCATATAACGTGATGCGAACTGAACCAGAGACCTCGACAGCTTGAGACAGAAGGAAAGAAATGTAGTTATGCCGCATGGACATAAATTTTTTTTTTTTTCACCGTGGCAGATCAGTAGTTGAAAGTTTCTGAATATGACTCGAATTATCAGATGCGGTGTAGTACCGATGGGAAACCTGGTGTCCGACGGGCGATTTAGACAACGCGAATAGTGAAAAATACATTCACGTTTTGGCTTCACCCATGTCAGTCGGGTTATGTGTACAGTACAAACAGACGCTGTCGGCAAAATCCGATATTTACTAATAATGTACATAACAGCAACACAGATGTTCGTTAGTGTTTTATTGTTAGCGTTACAGCAGACAACAAGCAAATGGACATTTGCACACTTGTGTTACATTGACTCGCTGCAGGCGAAAAACAGAAATTATTTTGAAGAGCAAAAAGTATAAAAAAGTGATTTTTGGGGGGATATAGTAATTAACTGTTAATTAAATCATTATAATTAAATGAGTTGATAGCCTTGGCAGCTGGGAAAGCTTAGTTAGTCAGCAGCTGGTAGACGGTAGTGTCAACAGGCGATGTGCTGCATGGTGTCAGCAGCAGGTAGTATGTATTGCTGTCAGCTGGAAGAGTGGCACTTCGGCAAGGAATGTGTTGCGTCAGCAGGGAGTGTACAGTTATAGGCAACGCAAAGTGTCAGGAAGTGATATGTAGTGTACAGCGTCAGCACCAGTTAATGTATTACAGTATATGAGTATCCAGCAATGTTTGCTGTCAGCAGCAGGTCATGTATAGTGTCAGAACAATGTGACTTGTATTAATGTCAGCAGGAGGTATCCTGCAACATTGTCAGCTGAGGGTAGTTTAGTGTCAGTAGCTGATGACTTGTAATATTGCCTGGAAGGTAACAATGTCAGCATGAGGTAACTTTTAAGATCGTCAGCAGAAGGTAGAGTAGTTTCAGCAAGAGATGACATATGATACTGTCAGCAGAAGGTAATGTAAAGTATGGTAACTGTAATATGAAGTTTTTCCTGTAGTAGGCAACTCGCAGTACTGTCAGTTTCTAGAAGGTGGCGCGGCGTTAGGTTTAGGTACTCCGGGGGAGTGTTGTCAGGAGGAAGTAACTTGTAATGTTGTCAGCAGGAGGCGACGTGTTGTCAGGTGAAGGTAGTGGAAAATGTTGTCAGGAGCAGGCGTGGGTGGGTGGCCGGAGAGCCCCCGGGGGAAGGAGTGGCGGCAGGCCCTCAGCCGTGGCACTTCTTGCCACTCGTGAGGTCCCCGGCGGCCTTTCACGGGATATTGGTTCCCGGCGTCGGCAGGAAAAATTGTTAAGAAGTCGACCAAAGTTTCTTGTCCTGGGGTAGGAAGGGACGGGAGTTCTTCTTCCTCGCTGGTGTCGTGTAGGAGACCTCAAGGATGGGTAGTGGTCAGTGGCTGCTCTGCCCTGACCTCAAGATAATAAGGTAATAACCAAGCTATATATATATATATATATATATATATATATATATATATATATATATATATATATATATATAGAGAGAACGAGAAAGATTATAAAGGTTTCAGGATATGCAAATTACCGTGAAGATCAACTGATTGCGTGTGTTGGCTGGAGGAGGCAAGTCCCAGTTTTCTTTACGCATAGGAACATGGGCTCTGGTAATGTGTCCGAGTCGTATGATCAGTGCTCACCTCAACTCTCTCTACTCTTCCCCATCAGCTCAGTGTCTGACTGAGTTTTCCCGGTCGCTAGTCGGGGGACTCAGGCTTTTTGGCTTTTGCATTCCTCTCCGCAGATTATCCTGGCAGGTGGGTTGGTCTGGTAGATATTGGATGGACTCGTCTCCTCCCATATGGTCCAGTGGATTCAATGTGCACAATCTACTAAGCCTGTCATTCCTGCAGGGGATTATTCCTCACAAACACACACACACACACACACACACACACACACACATAGAGGCAGGTAGACATTTTGTATTGGAGGAGTTAAGGTAAAGTCTACACACAGCAGTATTCCAGTCTTTTTTTGACCGAACTTTTGCTAGTGACCACTAGCACAGACATATCTCATCCTTAAGAGTTTTTGAGACCCCTGAGACGTATGTAGACCAGGGCAACACGGCGTTTCTCATCTGCTCGTTCACATAGTTGAATAGTAGAGGCATCGTAGTAACAGACAGAACGGTGATGCAATGTGTGTATACACACTTCGCAAAAGCGTTTAATTACCTAATGTGATTTTGATTCTTATTGATGTGTACCTGTAGAGTGGTCAACATGCGTAAAGGAGCAAGGCAAAGCGGTCTTTCCACACGACCCAAGCACCAGCATCTTGACGAGACGTGGTTCCTCGAGTGATGCGTTATAAACAAATACGGTAGCTACGGCCGGCTTAGCAAAGGAGCTTTGTTCCTCGAAAGGCTGGTGACAGAGATAGATTAAAAAATTACGCTCTGTCTGATACGGTGGGCGCTTTTAGCCCCATGCTGGATGTGGTAGTTATTAGTGGCTCGGCCAGGTCCTGCCGCTTGACTCCCGTTGATGTCATTGCGCCATATGGATAATTGGGATGTGTTGGGGGGGGTCTCTCCCCGGTGGCTGCCTTGATGGCCACCCCTGGGGGTGGCGGAGGGCATCCCACTTTCTCACTTGATTATAGCCCGCACTCTCTCCTCCGCCGGCCTTTGGCAGTGTTAAATGGAAGCTTAATGAAGGTGACGGGCTTATTATCGTCTCAGTCCTCTTGCCATCGCTCACATTTTTTGTCTTTCTCTTTCTTCTCCTTCTCCCTGCTGTGTTGGTCCAGGTCTTAAGTCCCTTTGCTGGGTACAGCCTAACTAACTATTCGGACTGCACGGCGATATTTATGGATTCTGATTACCAAACACTCGGTTAGTCAGGGTCTTCTCGGGTGGTAAAAATAAGCCGTCACCTGAGCAGGTGGTGGTTCAGGCGCCTAGCGGTAGGGGCTAGCGTGAGGCGTGTAGTTGGGTGAGGATGGGGAACGTGGTGCCTCAGGTAAGCGGCGTGTCAGCAGGGGAACTTCTGGTAGGGCTTGGAGCATGAGCATATGTTGAGGAACCTGCTCAAGGAATTTTAATTGGAAGAGCCCGGTTGGGGTATCTCGGTCGTCGAAGGTAAGTCGCCAGAAGTAAAGTGGGAACAAGAAGGGAACTGGTAGTTGGTTCGGGAGTGGGAGTAGGAGGAGCTGCCCATCAGGTTCCAGGGTGGAGGGAGTGACTGAACCTAAGGAAGGATGTCGAGGTGTGAACCTGAAGCGGGAAACATCCATAACACACAGGTGGATGTGTCGCACCTCAGTGTATTTATTTGAGAGCCTTGATTATCTTGACTTATTGTTAATCTGCCACCTTGTTAGAGATTCATTATTGTGTTGATATATATATATATATAGTTCAGAAGTAATTATTGCTGTAGCACAGGTACACAGTATAGCATTACAAACTTTGTGGAAGTCGTCATACAGAAGTTCACGTATGGACCAAAGTCCATGCAGAGGTGGGAGGTCCATGTAACCTTTAGGAGATTCCATATTCCTGGAAACCAGATGAAACTTTATAGACATGTCTTCGTTACTTCCTACAGGGAATGGTAGACACTCCCAAGTTCGACTGTCCTGCGTGGACCAGTGTATTAGTGTTAGGAAAATCCACTGTGAACACCGGCCGTGTTGCTCAAGAATGCCTTCCACGACTACCTTTAGTGAGTGTTTCAGATGTGCTGTGTAGTTGAGTCCCCTTAATGCTCAGGTGGCCACCGATACGTCATGCTAGCTATGCTGGCGTCCAGAGTTGAGCTGTTTCTCGACTAAGAAATCTGAGTAATATTGGATATTTTTGGAGAGGTTATGTTGTACGTATATAATGTCACGGTGTTGTGCTAGTGTGACTGTGCTTGTGTGGTGGTTTACATTGGAATGGTGTCACTACCGAGGCCGGGGCGGCTGAACGGGGCAGTAACTGTTGGGGGAACTGGTGGATGAACGAGGCAGTCAGTAACTGCTGGGGCCGCGGTGTGGTTGAGCAAGCCAGTAACTGCTGGGGCTTGGGCGGCTGAGGAGGGCAGCAACTGCTAGGGCTGAGCAGGGCAATCGTCTGTATCAACGTCGCGCAAGAGAATGGACCAGCACTTTCACGGTCCTCCTGACAATCGTCTCGGATATTATAGAAGGGAATTATGCGTATCTTACGGATTAAGTATATTGCCGAACGCCCGTGATAAGATCTGATACGTCACCTGCGAGTGAAATATAAAGCCACAGTACCTTAATTACACGTGATTACTACAAATTCATTGAACGTAAGCAATGCATATTGTACAGGTGGGGTAATTGATGTAAGTACCTATTGGGCATTGGTGATTACCAGAGGGTGGAAAGCGGCTGCATAATGTGTGCGGTGCGGGGCCACTAGTGCAGGCAGTGTGAGGCAGGATGCGTAGTCGACGTATGAAGACCAGCAGACAAGGTAGGAATTACGAGAGGGGAAGGAGTCCTTCGTAAGTCAGATCACGGGACAGAGTGTCCAGGATGGTAATGTAAGTTCACACACACACACACACACACACACACACACACACACACACACACACATACGCCATAGAATAATTTTTCATGTTTGAGAAGTTGTAGAGTTCTTGTTCTTTTTACAAAGTTCAGATGATTACGAGGTAACTTTGTGTGTATAGGGGTTACGGAAGGAAGTCTGTGTATGTGTGTGTGTGTGTGTGTGTGTGTCATAGTGGTTAGCCGGCTAACTAAGCCATGTACACAGAGAGGGAGTTCGTACGAGTGGGGTTGAAAGTTACGAGTTGGGACGCAAGGCGCTTAAGCTAGCGACTCGAGCAGCCACCCACGTCACACCCTTCCCTGTACTAGAAACACAACTGGGAGTAGTCGTGTTCCACTAATCTGCCATTCATATTGAATTTAATTAAGAGGGGCGCTGAGTAGGGCTGAAATCCCCCTTGGTTAATTGTAATCCCAGGCACCCTCCCCACACGGGCCGCAGACTTCAGGTGTAATCCCTTGAGCGCCGGGGAGCTTAAACTGATGGATTTCTCTAACTATGTATTTGAGTGAAGCCTTCATTTGCATAATATATCTTTACTTGATTGTTTTGGGTTTAAAGGTAAGATCGTTTCTGTAACTGTGTTGTGCTGGGAGATGTGGATCGGGAAATAAAGATATTTGTCTGTGCGGCTGATGGAGTGTAGGATCTTGGCTCGAGTACTTGGAGTAAGTTGGAGGGATGTGAACAAAAGTAGCTATTGCTCGTTTCCAGAGCGCTGTCGTGCAGTTCAGAGAGCTGTACCCGAGCATACAGGAGAAGTGAGCACCTCCCGTCGCTCTCAGTAAGGCAATGGAGACGCTTATTAACATTTAAGAGCCAGAGGGACTTTGTCTGACGTCGGGTGCCAGTGTTGGATCAGCCTGAAATTGTGCAGCAAAGTGGGCAGCTGTATGCCAGTCGCAGAGTGCAGCTGTGGTTATGCTGCAGCAGTGTCAGCGGAGGTATCAGGAGTGTGGGCGGCTGAGGGCAGGCAGTGGGTGCTGCTTCTGCTATGTCAGGAGTGTGGGTGGGTGCGGACGTGGGTTCACCAAGTATATTGTGTGGGACACTTTATCTCACCGATGTTGTGTGATCTGGGCATCATTTGCTCGTATATGTAAGTTTAATGCTAGACATATTTACCAGCAGTAATGAATGTTCCACAGACATTCAGATGGGGACTGTATTATGTGTAATATTGGTTCATATTGATATGATTGACATTTAGTATACTATGTCAACACGTGACCTTGATAATTACGTTTTGTGTTGATGATGTGTACAATCAAAGGTAGATCTTTCTGTGTTCTCTCATTTAAAGGTGGAAGTCTGTGCTGCAACAACTGTTGTCCCATTAAAAGAATACAGCTTAAAGCTTTGCTTGTAAAAGATTATTAAAGACATGGACGTAACCTGTTCTCTTTTTTTTTTTCTTTTTTTTTCTTCATGAGAATTATATTTTCTGCAGAACTGGCATGTGCTGCTCGCGGCCAGTGAGTGATATGCATGTAAAGTGAACGATGAACCTTATGTTAGGAGGAACTAACGAGTAGTCACCTCATCGCTGATCTTATATTGTTTTTGACTTGATGGACCGTGTGATTATGTCATGTGTGACAGTCAGCAGAGGAGGACGGTTTATACAGTTCACCTGGACATCAGATTGTGCTCTGACGTCCACCCACGTCAGGGGAGGAGTTTGGTTTCTGGTCGATAGCTGCTTATTTGACCCGTGGCTCCTTCCCCGTCCCTCTGGTGTTAGTGTCTTGTGCGATCCCTCGCCCAGTGCAGCAGTGCTTGAGGATGGCACTTCTACGTGGGTTTGTACTGAGAGACGGACAGCAGAGGGGACGTGAGCCGACTTCATCATCGCACCAGTAAGGTCCTTGGTTTGGTTACGATGCAATGACATTGACGAATGTCGCACACGTTTTATTGATCTCTGTGTGTGTGTGTTTGTGTCTTTGGCTTTATGTGTATTTGTACAGTTGTTTGTGAATGTAAGTAAAGTGAACACGTTCAACTGCTCACTAGTAATACTGAGCATCAGGAGAGTGACTGGACTTCGCTTTCATAACAGAGAGGTTAATGACCTGTGTCGTTGCTCAGCCTCTGATTATATTTGTATTCTATCCCACTCTGTAAGTGTGTGAGGCGGTTGCAGGCTCTCATCACGTCCTCGCGCCCTCATTGAACAACGGGGCATTAGCGTCAGTGCCAGCCAGTCACCGTAACCCAATCCTCCGACCAGGACCCTCCGTCCAAAGAAATCCTGCAGGCTTGTTTTGTTTTCCTCACTGCTCCCTCATTACTCTGATCGTCACTGCTTGTCTCGTTCTTTGCTCCTCCTTCCCCTTCGCCTGACAACCTCTCCTTCCCCCTCACACGCTAGGTTCTTCGCTCCTTACAAGCTCTGTGCCCCTGTTTCTCTCGACGACGTCCTTCTTGCGTAACGCTACGCCTCTTTATGTAATTCTCTCACATCCTTTCCTAATTTTCCGGCTGGACCGCTGAGCACTTGTCCCTGGATATATATATATTCTCTCCTCTCTCTCTCTCTCTCTCTCTCTCTCTCTCTCTCTCTCTCTCT
>JAYMFT010063505.1:0-14822 GCA_038088735.1 Panulirus argus | reverse complement strand
TATATATTTTTTTTTTTTTTTTTTTTTTTTTTTTTTTCCCCATACATATTCACCTCTTTCCGCGTCAGCTAGGTAACGTTAAGAACAGAGAACCGAGCCTTAGAGGGAAAATCCTCACTTGGCTCCTTCTCTGTTACTTTTGTGGAAAAGCGTGTGTGTGTGTGTGTGTGCGTATTTATTTCTTTTATCATTGTAGGGCTGCTAGTCCTCTCATGCTGTCACCAACTGGCCAGATTATAGCACCGTCTTCATGTCCACCATGGTTGTTAGTCAACTTTATTACAGAAAATATGGAGGAAGCAGAGAAGACGATCAGTAATTATCAAAGGTGTGTAGCAAATTGATAGATAATAGTCTAAGATATCCTGGGAAAGGAGTTTACTGTAAAGAGGATTGCTGGAGTGATAACAATTTGAAATTGAATTGAAGCTTGAATTAGCAACAATAGCAAAGCATGCATTAGTAACGAAATACCACTGCAGTTCTGGTAAATGATATGAAAAATGAGAGGTATATGAAGGAAAATTATCTTGTAATAGATGAAAATATGTATTCAGATTGATATTGTGCATTCTCAGACATCATGTTATTATTCATCAATAGCATTCTTATTCTTCTGGATCATTTTATTTTATACATACATGCATATATATGCACAGTACATACATATACATACCAACATATACATATATCCATACATATACATATACACGTATACACATGTATATATTCACACTTGCTCGCCCCCATCCATTCCTGATGCCACACTGCCCCATAGGAAATAGCATCACCACCCCCTGCGCCAGCGAGGTAGCGCCAGGAGACAGACAAAACGGCCACATTCACTCACACTCAGTCTCTAGCTTTCATGTGTAATGCACTGAAACCACAGCTCCCTATCCACATCTAGGCCCCACAGACCTTTCCATGGTTTACCCCAGATGCTTTACATGCCCTGGTTCAGTCCAATGACAGCACATCGACCCCAGTATACCACATCATTCCATTTCACTCTATTCTGTGCACACCTTTAACCCTCCTACATGTTCAGACCCTGACTGCTCAAAATCCCTTTCACACCATCCTTCCACCTCCACACACACACATAAATATCCATTCATACAAATATACATAAACATACATACACATGTACATATTCATACTTGCTTGCCTTCATCCATCCCCAGTACCACCCCGCCCCAGAGGAAACAACATCACCATCCCGTGTCAGCTAGATAGCACCAAGAAACAAACGACGAAAGGCCACACCTGTTCACATCTATACACAGCTGTCATGTGCAATGCACCAAAACCACAGCTCCCTATCCACATCCACACCCCACAGACCTTTCTATGGGTTACCCAGAAGTTCACCATTTTTGGAGACTCTTTTGTCATGGCCACCCTCTCAAGGTTATTCCCATAGGGTATGGAAGGGATTGCGAATTAAGAGATATATACAGATAAAAAAAGAGGGATATACATGTATATACATAGGCATTACTGGATTACATATTGATTGTTAGGTGTGCAAAGGAGAGATTCTTAGAAGTGAAGGTGATGAAGGGTAAGCGATGCATTGTCTGACTATTACCAGGTGATGGCAAGGGTGAAGATTTGTAGACAACAGTATATGATACGAGTTGGGAGTAGCAAAAATGAGCAAGCTTGGAAACAGACTTGTGTGAAGATATCCTAGATGATAACTGGAAGAATAGCAAAAAGTAAATGAAGCTTGGGGAGTGGGTGAGTAATATGAGGTATTTAGGCAAGCAGTGTTGAAATGTATCAGAAGTGTGTAGCATGTGGAAGGTGGGAAACGAGCAAGTGAGAAAGGGTAGTGTGGTGGGATGACAAGGTAATATGGCTAGTGAAAGAGAAGAGAGAAAAGTAAGGGTGATATTAAATGGAAAGAAGTGTAAATAATGGATCTACAAGAGAAAGTGGGAGGGTGTCAGAGGAAAGGTGCAAGGGCTGAAAAAAAGGGACAAACGAGAGTTGGGGCTGAATTTGTACCAACAAATTTCAGGGAGAACAAGATGGTTTGTATGGAGGTTTAATAGTGTAAAGAGAGCAAGAGACAAATCGGAACATCACTGAAGAGGGCAAGTACAGAAATGGTTACTAGCAAAGAAGAGGAGACAAGTGTGACTTTTAAAGGGTTTAAGAAAATGTGAAGCCTGGGTGACATGTAGAATGTATGGCTCTGGGAGGTATGCTGAATGCTAGTCATGGAAAATGGTTTGCAGAAGAAAGAAGGGGTTGTGAAAGGCCTTCCACAAGATGAAATGTGGCAAGGCTGCAAAAGTGGATGGTAATGCAGCTGAATTTATAAAATGGGTGACTGTGTTGCTGGCTAGTTAGCTAGGATTTTTAATGCATGTGTGGATAATGGTGAGGTGCCTGAGGATTAGCAGAATGCATGTACAGTGCCACAGTACCAGAGTGCATACATAGTGCCACTAAATAATTGATCAGAGTGCATGTAAAGTGCCACTGTATAAATGTTTGGGGTACAAATGTGTGTGTTTGAAGCATACAGGTACAAGTCTGCTATGCATAGATGGTAAGATGTTTAAAAAAATGGTGATTGAGAGGGTGTATTAGTCTTGGAAGGACAATGTGGTTTCAGGAGTGGTAAAAGGATGCAAGGATCAGGTCTTTGTATTGAAGAATGTTTGGGAGAAAAACTTCATGAAATGGAGGGTTAGTATGGAATCTTTATCAATGTGCAAAGAGCATATTAAAAGGTTGATAGAGAGGCTTTGTGTAAGGTCTTACAAATATTGAGTGGGGGGGGGGGCTATTAGAAGCAGTCAAGAGCTATTATCTAGAGAGCAATAAATGAGTGTGAAATGGTACAGAGGAGGATAAGCAGTTCTATGTAAAAGAGGGTCCCTATCTGAGGTGTGATGTCACCATAGCTATTTGCTTATGGATGAGATGATAGGTAGTAGTTGATCGGCAGCCAATGACAAGGGAGATATATTACAGATATACCCGCCTTCGTATCAGGAGGGTTAGTGAAATTTGCTCTGTGACCTAGCACTTGAGTGGTTGTCAAGCTGCACTTCCGTTACCTATGTAGCTGTCTTTTCTTTCTGCCTCATTAACATGTGGATTACTAGTATTCTGTCCACAAACATAATAACATCTCTCCTTGTCATATGTAACACTTGACAATACTTAACTCACACAACTCATTCTTTGTAACTAGATTTACCTGGTGTGAGCACTATGCACCAGTTCCTCCCACAAGAAGTTATACATAAGTGAAAAGTGCCCTTTGGAAGGCTGTATTGTTGGGAGTAGAGTCTCATCAAAGACTCATGAAAGTAGAAAGAAAATGGTGCTAGGAATGTCATACTTGCGTAAATTATATGAATGAATTCTACCTCGCCGGCGCAGGGGGTGGCGATGCTATTTCCTGTGGGGCAGGGTGGCATCAGGAGCGGATGGGGGCGAGCAAGTGAGAATATGTGCATGTGTATATTCATGTGTATGTGTATGTATGTATATATGTATATGTTGGTATGTATATATATATGTACTGTGCATTTATGTGCATGTATGTATATATGTGCGTATGTGGGGGATGGGTCTTTCTTCATCTGTTTCCTGGTGCTACCTCACTGATGCGGGAAACAGCGATCAAGTAAAATAATTATAATAATAATTTATTTATTAATTACAACTGATCGCTGTTTCCTATTTCAGCGAGGCAGCGCCAAGAAACAAAAGAAGAAAGACCCGTCCACTCACATACACACAAAAGCACATATATGCACAATACATACATAGAAATATATCAACACACACATATATATTACTACATAAAAATACACATACCCATATAAACATGTACATATTCATATTTGCTCGCATTCATCCATTCCCAGCACCACCCTGCTCCAAAGGAAAGACCATCACCACCCCCTGTATTAGCGAGGTAGCCCAAGGAAACACAATAAAAAGGCCACATCCACTCAAGTTTCTAGCTGTCACGTATAATGCACTGAAACCTCAGCATTCTATCCACATCCAAGCCCCACAGACCTTTCCATGGTTTACCTCAGATGTCTCACACGCTCTGGTTAAGTCCTTTGACAACACACCAACCACAATATACCACATCGCTCAAATTCACTCTATTCCGAGCAAACCTTTCACCCTCCTGGATGTTCAGGCCCCAATCACTCAAATCTTTTTCACTCCTTCCTTTCACCTTCAATTTGGTCATCCATTTCTTGTTCCCTCCACCTCTGTCATATATCCTCTATGACAAGCTTTCCTCACTCATTACATATATTTCTAGGGATAGGAAAGAAAGAATACTTACAATGCATTCCCAGCGTGTCATAGAAGGCAACTAAAAGAGGTGGGTGCATGGGGCTGGATATCATTGCCTCCAGTTTTTACTTATCCAAAAGAAGGAAAAGAGAAGGGAGCCAAATGAAGATTTTTTCCCCTAAGGGTCAATCGTCTGCTCTTATGTTTTCCTCTGAGGCTTAGTTCTCTGCTCGATGCTACCTCACTAATGCGGGAAATGGTAAATATGAATATAATTATATATATATATATATATATATATATATATATTTTCATACAAGTTCATCATTTCCCGGATTAACAATGAAGTATCAATAACACAAACACACGTGTGTGTGTGTGCGTACACACACCATAGGCCAAGTGCCCATTTACTGACCAGTCACAAGAGGAGGATGAACAGTTAAGTCAGCTGCATGCAGACTGTCATCCCCAGGATTCAAACCCAGGTGGGCCCTTGCATGCCTCATGGTTAGTAGCACTAACCACAACACAAGCCCATAAATATATATATAATTGTGTATGTATTTAAAAAATATTGGACCTTATATCTAATAAAAATATTAACCTATAGGGAACTAAACCATAATGTAAATGAAATTCATTAAAGTTATGTCCCATTGATACCTTAAGTTTTCAAAATAGGTAACTAAAGAATACAAAGATCTGCTTTTAATAACAAAAAGTGTTTGCATCCCACCAAAATTCCTTTATCATATATCACTTATATTTTGTAATATTCTCCCTAACTTGCTTTTAATTCTAAAAAACTCACCTGTTTCTGTCTTGCTAGCAGCTTCAAAGTCCTCAACAAGCTCAGGTACATCATCATCATCCTCATCAATTCCACCAGCTGTTACATTGCCTGGAAATCAAAGAAAGATGTAAATTTTCAAAAAGTATATATATAATAATCACATTCAAATTAGTTCATTGCCAAGAATGGGATACACTTCTGCCTTTGCCATGTCCTCTACTCTTTAGTATTAATAATTATACCTGATCACCTGTTTCCCGCGATAGCAAGGTAGCGACAGGAAACAGATGAAGAAAGATCCATTCACTCACATACACACATTTATACATACATGCATATATATGCACAGTACATACATATACAAACCAACATATACATTGTTACGAATGAGACAAACCTGTGTTCACATCATTCGTATGTTATGTTTTGCATGTGTTATATATTTTCTCTCCCAACCAGGGTTCCCATACACTTGTCCTCAGTGCAGTTACCCTACCACCCCAGCAGGGGGTCCAGTGGTTGTCTTGCGGTGGCCAGATTCCTGTCCCAGAGACATCCGACCTCCTCGCAGTTGTGACTCCCAGAATTACCGGTAGCCATCAATCCCTTCTCAGCTGTGGGCAGGAACTGTGGTTTCTACTTCCGTTCCCAGGATCTCACAGTCAAGATGAGGGAGGGGATGTCACAGTTAAGATGAGAGGCATGTCTTGACCTTGTCAGCCAAACAGAACTGACACTGTGTGGTCACTCCCTCAAATCACAACTGAGGTGATGGGCGTGACAGGAAGAAGCCAGCCAATCCGAACTGACTCTGTATAGGATACACCTCCCATAAAACCCTCGGGCATTGACTAGGAAGCTGATTTCCTTCAACCACCACATGCCTACCCAAGCCACAACCACTCCCGGAGCCACGTTACGGTTGTACAATTATTGCTTATTGTTCATAGAGTGTCACTGTGTATTGTAATGTGTCTTTAGAATTGTCACCATGTTATAGTATGTTTTTATATTGGAAGTTTTGTAGAGGAAGAGACCTCCTTGGTTTGGAAACTTACCTGGGCATTTAAGTAATGTATATATTTGAGCACAAGTGATGTGTTACTTTTCTTGTATTGTGAATTTATTTCTTGTAAACAGTAATTTTATTCCTGGTGTTTATTTTCATTCCATGAGTCTAGAGTGACGTTATCTGTGAGCATAACAAGAGAAAAAGAAATTGGCATCCTTATACCAGGATTTTCTTGCCTTTGTTTATTGAGTCTCTTCCCCTCGTTAAGTAATCATGTTGTTAACCAGTGATGCTGACATTGAACGTTTCTATCGATCTGAACCATCTCTAAGTGATATTAAATCTATCAGTTTATGAGTTAAGGCTTGTTGCGGATAATTTAGGATTGGAGTATGACTGGAATGCTCATGAAAGTACAGTTGGAAGCTTTGGTAGTTAACGAATTAGTCGATGCGCAACTAGTAAGGACTATGCCTGATGTTGAAAACGGTGTTGGTGACATCATCTCACCGCTGAGGTCAGCTGAAGTTGTAGTCCCTCTCCAGTGCCACAGTGATCTTAATGCCAATCCCAAAACCTTGCAGCTTCAACTAGAAATTGCTAGACTTAACGCACAAACTGAACAAGCTAGGATTGATGTGCAGGCACGAATGGAAGAAGTGAAGACTGAACGAATGAGACAACTTTGGAACAAGAGAGACTACGACAAGGATCGTCAAGATCAGAACCAGAGTTTGATGTTACGAGACATGCAAGTTTTGTACCAAAGTTTTGTGAAGATGATGTAACTAAATTTTTCCATACGTTTGAGAATGGGGCTAATTAACTCTCATGGCCTAAGATGTTTTAGTCAATTTTATTACAACCTGTCTCAGTGGTAAAGCTCAGACCGTATATGCCACGTTATCTAGTGACCAGTGTACTGATTATGAAGTGGTAAAGGAGGTTGTGCTACAAGCTTATGAATTAACACCAGACACTTACAGAGACAAGTTTAGGTCTATTCCCGTCAAACCTGGCCTGACTTATGTAGAGCATTCATGCGAACTGAGCAATTATTACATGCAGTGGGTGCGTGCAGAACGAGCTTGTGAGTTGGATACAAAGCATCAATTAATGATACTCAAGCAATTTAAGTACAATATGCCCCTTGAAGTGTGGAATTATTTAAATGACAAAGAGGTGAAGTCTGCTGATAGGGCCAGGTACTTCCTGATCAGTTCTTGCTTTGTTGGCAAGGGAAAATCCGATCATGGTGCAACCCCGCCTGAATCTGCCCCACTTGCCGGAGGCTCCTAAGAGTACGAGTCATAACCACAAGAAGGTTTGAGCATGTTATCATTGTGGCAAAATTGGACATCAGGTGAAGGATTGCAGAAGCAGACTGAAGGAATCCAGAGACTCTACAAAGAGTGGGCCAGTGAGTCTCTTCTCAACTTTGGGGCCACCTAGGTGTATTAGTAAGGTTAGTCCTGTTCTCAGTAACATAGGGAAGTGCAAAAGTGGCAATCAATCTGTAGTACAGCACCAGTTTAGGGGGAACTTCAAGGTGTTCCTGTCTAAAGGTTATGTCAGTAGCTATAAATTAAGGAGAGAAGTGACCATACTGCAAGATTCTGGGGTGCTGCAGTCCCTGATGCTGAAGGGTTTGGTACATGTGGGAGAATCTGAAGAGCGAGTCTTGTTGGATGGACTGTGGAATCTCAGGGCAGCTCCACTCGCTGATGTGTGTGTGGAAACGGATCTCTTCACGGGCACTGCTCTCGTTGGGATTCTGGATAGGCTACCTGTTTCAGGAGTAGACTTTGTGTTGGGTAATGACCTCGCAAGGAATAGAATGAATCCATTGCCAATGTTGCCTGCGAGTATGAAGGAGTCCATGGAGACAAAGCAACGTGAGGAAGAAGTACCAGAGATAGTCCCACAACACGCAGCGACCAGGTCTCTGGCAGCTAGCAAGGCAGGCTGTGTGCTCAAGGACGCAGCCATGGAGACGAGGAGAGCAATGACATCCTTCTAGGATAGGACGAGACTAGTGGAGGAGAGTTGTATGATATCTTCCTTACTGCTCTGGACCCCATTAAGACGGAGGAATCTATGACAATCCCTGAGAGTGGAATTTACATACTTGAGTTGTGTGATACCTTCTTTGCTGATCTTTGCAAAATCGAGTTGTGTGATACCTACTTTGCTGATCTGGACTCCATTAAATGGAGGAATCTACAACACTCCCCGAGAGTGAAATTTGCGAAATCGTGTGATACCCTCTTTGCTGATCTGTACCCCATTAATATGGAGGACCCGACGACACTCCCTGAGCATGGACTTAGAGGAGTCGGGCTGTGGGATATCCTTGCGGATCTGGAGTCCGTAGAAACGGGAACACCCACTGAAGATGAAGCCAATGAGGTGGTGCTGTGTGACACCTTTGCTGACTTAGGATCCAAACAAGAGCCAGTGTGTGAAACTGATGATTTGTCTCGGGCCGATTCCAGAGAGACCCAGGATTGAATAAGAGCTGGTATGGCAAACAGTCTCAACTGAGGAGCCTTGAGACAGGAGAGGAGGTGCCATTGCCGTTATCCCAGCTGGGGACGACAAATGTGTCTCGTAATTCTTCTCCCCCTTTCTAGCAGAGTGCATGGGCCTACATGACCCACCTCCCAGCAGGAGCTGTGTGTGACGAGGAGGACGATCCAGCTACAGGTGCCCTGGAGGCCTGGGAACCTGACGATAGTGTGGACGTGAAGGAAGTGAAGCACTCACACCTGATGGAGGAGTGGCGAGTGGAGATGTCTACCCTGAGGTCAGCACAACCAAGGGTTAACAGTAGGGGTGCAAGTACAGTTCTTTGGGGAAGTGAGCTTTTTACTATGGAGGCATTGGAGAAGGAATGGTTAACTACAGTGTCATGATCTATTCATTAAAAATGCTGTAAATCCATCTCTCAGTTTTTCTGGTTATTCTAGTCCTTCACATTTTATGCGCTATGACATCATGGTCATATGTTATATGCTTTTGCAAAGTCAGTGTAAATCACATGAAGATTTGCTTTCTTTTCCAGTTCTTTAAACAAACCTATCAAAATGGTCACGCAACTGAGAAATGTATGATCTTCCCACCCTGATACCATGTTGTCCTGGGTTTGTACCTTGTTCACTTCTATAAACTCAGTCAGCTGGCCTCTTAGGACTCTTTCAAAGATTTTAATGATTACGATCTTAATACTTTCAGTCAATAGTTTTCTGGGACTGCTTTGCTTTCACCTTAATGGAGTGGAGAGATGCGAGTCAGTTTCAGACTTGGAAATGAAGCATGAATCTAGACTTTTACTCCAATCCTCTATGACAGGTTTCATTAATAGTATGGGAGAAAAAAAGAAAGGAAAAAAAATGAAGTAGTCACAAACTCAACCCATTCTAGGGAAGGGGCACTGAAAAATTCATAATTCTGCCCATTAAAAAACAATCAAGCACATCTACAGGCTCGTATCACTTGCACACAACCAAGAATAAAAAAATACTTAAAGAACAATTCAATGCAACATAAAAATCAACTTACTGTGTGAAAGGTGATACAAGACATTTATGCAGAAAATCTCTGGATATCCCCAGTGCTATTTCAAGGCCAGTGTCACTATTATAAACTCTTTGCAAGTTTACCATATTCTCCTCAATTCTCTATGTATGATCTACTGACATATCAAAATTTTCACACAAGTGATAGGAGGGGTTTGCAGGTAAGGATATTTAAGCAAAAAATCTCTGGACATCCCTAGTGCTATTTCAAGGCCACTGTCACTAATGTATGCTCTCTTTAAGTTTACATTATTCTCCCAAATTCTCTTCATATGATCTACTGCAATTCTAATATTCTTATATAATGAACTGCAAACGATTCAAAAAACATAACAGAAGTGACGTGTAGTCACTATGGCTAAAAACTAAACATAGGTAAACTGGAATGACATGTGGTCACTATGGCTATCGGCTAACAAATGATCACCAAGATTTACACAAGTAAATGCATCCTGGCCCCTGGTATCTTTTAACTACCATAACAATACATTTGAAATATATTTAATATTCCAAAGTTTAAAACTAAGAAAATCATATCCTGCACTGCACATTCAAACCTATGAAAGCTGTGATCCACACAGTTAAATTTCTGCTCCACACCATCTCACCACTACCTTTTGCAAATTCATCAAAATCTCTTAATACATTCCTCACCTGAAATACTCATCACAGGCAAATAATCACATCAAGTAAACTAACATTTTTAGCCATATAAGCTATGTGTAGCCATGTAAGCTAAGTGTGGAGATACATGGTACCTCTTTTCTAAGGTTCCCAGCAGATGAAAATTTTTTCTAAACATACCAGCACTAACAGATGATGCAAGCCGTTTCAGCTGGTTGAATCCTTCAGTCCCAAGGTGGTTCAGAATACCGGGCAGCATTTCTGTAACCTGCTTACTCTCAGCATGACCAGATACAGCAAAGGTATTAGCATTTAATGATGCCTGTACCTTAGGGTTGTTAAAGTGTATTACAGAGCCATCATCTTTAATCATGTTCACCTGAAAAAATAAGGAAACTGCTTAATAGTTTTATATACACATGGTAACCATACTCCTTTCACACTGATGTTACCATTTACAAAAGAACTATAGGTGTGTACCCTGCTACAGTGTAACAGTCAGGGGTAAAGTTAACTACAACTTATCATACAGGCAAAAGCTAGAGCCCCTTCACAAAAAAAGTACCAAACCACCAACTTACATTCTGTTGCCTTACATGATCAACCCGTTTCACACCAAACATCATCCTTAAGTATTTCATTTCAAACAAACTCACCCTCTCCCCCCCCACCTTTTGTGTTAAAAGCCCAAGACAAATCTGTGTAACACTAAAGGAAATAGTACAACATATCATATCCATCTCTGCCTCAACATACAATGACCTTTCTTTCCACATGCTCCTTAACTCTTAAACAGCTGCTTACTTCATTTTCTGTGATCTACAGAATAGCAGAAATCCACTCATGCATTAAATTTTCCATTCTCTATTTCTAAAGAAAATCTGAGTTATGTCATTAGTAGCCTAAAGAATTCTCTTTAGTCATCAGGAAGTGGAGGGAAAAACTGTGCTCTCCTCAGTTCCCCTACCACTACCACTATATGTGAACTACCATCAAACTCCATGCCATGCATACTTCTTGACACCATAGAAATTAGGTAGATTGCTGGATAACCTATAGGATGAGGAAGAACACATTGTGTATCTGGCTACAGGCTGTGGGAAAAAAAAAAAGAGAGAGAGAGAGAGAGAGAGAGAGAGAGAGAGAGAGAGAGTGGAATGTGAAGAACTAACTTGCAGGGTAATCTTACCAGAATTTCATGAAAAGTCATGAAAATGGAAGCCTGTGCTGGATGCATCCTTACTGACCCTACACTAATGGAAGATATGTAACATATACTCCTAATTTACAATTCAAGTGATCACTGGGTGTTTTAGGTCTTTGATAAAAGCTTACAGGCAACAGGCTACAATATTTTCAAAGAAAAAACACATCCAATATTCCTCCCATGTGCCTGCCACTCAATGTTCTTATACTTATTTGCAGTGTGAATGGAGTAATTCTAATATTCGTTTTTATTGAACACAGTGCCTTTGTATGAAATAGGCATAAATTTAAGATAAAGATCTTTCTCTATCCTTCCCACACTTACCAGCCTATTTCCATCTGTCATTTTCAATTATCTATTCATGTACTTTTTTATAAATATCCCAGGACCCAATGTCTATGAAAGAATCCTGGCACTCAACAGGACCTTTCTAAAGGGTCCTGTAGCTCAAGGCTGCAATGCTTCCAATAGCTGAGAAATGTAGACTCCTTTGGAGTGAGTTCTCTGACAAGACTGTACTCTCAATGATAAAGCCTTGTTAAAATGTGACTTCCCAGTAGAAATGTAACCTCAAATATATGCAGTCCATTAACACCTGTGATTTTTAATGTGAAAGGTTTAGCATTTCAAGTCAGGTAACACCTGTGATTCTTAATATGAAAGGTTTAATATTTCTAGACTAAACAACTACACTAACTAAATTGTGCATTAAATACACAGAAAACAATAGTCACCCAAGGCCAAAAACTGTTCACTAATTGCATGTAGTCATTAGAAACACCAATACACACACTATTTAGAGGAAAAACAGAAAAAAGAGCTTCAACAATCACATACAAATAGTATGAACAAGCAAGAATGTGATTAAACAGCCTTCAAAAGCCTGATTGTGCTGAACATAACTTGGTTTGACATCAAGATATGGGCGAGATAAACCTCCAAAGCAGTAGGTAGATAATCATTCCCCAAGCAATCAAGCCCATATATAAGACCCATATCCATCTTCCTAAATGATATACAGAAAAATAATCTGGAAAATCTATTTGGTATAGGCATACAAAAGAATAATGTTTACAAGCATTTATAGCAACCTCAGAGCAGAAAAGATCTTCAATCCGTATTCACAAACCTCTTCAATGCCAGAAATATTATTGACTGTTAGCTTCTTTAAAGAATTCTGTAGCTTTTTGTCATCAGTGGCAGAGGAGCGGTGGACAACCTTTTTCTTCCTGCGGGCACTACCTTTGCCACCAATGCGCACCTGCTGCTGCAGCTTGGCTAATTTCTCTGCATTCATCTTGGTCTAAAAATTAATAAGCAGGTTAGGATTTTGAAATATGAAGCAAAATATAAGCTATTAACTTCACTCAACTAATACTACACCCTAAGGTCATAAAATTATTGCACTGTACTAATGCTTATGTCTTACATTACACTGCCAAGAATGTTTTAATTACTGAAACTTGCATTCACAAGCATTAATAACTAAAATCATTTCATACCTGATACAAGAGTGCTATACTACTACCAGATATGTCCACTAAGCCTGTCAAAAGTAAAACAAAACATTTTGGCCTCCAATCCTCCTAGTATCCTCACTAAATTACACCACATCAAACAGCTTTTGGAAGTAACAATACATACAGTACTTAATTCTCTCACATTTAATAATGTTTTCTATCAATAATCATTGTACCTGGCAATTACCAGGAGACCATAACACAGTGGTCTCCAACGATGCTCAGCCGAGGAAATCTAATATAGCGTTTGTTTACGACCAAGGCACAACTATGAATGTGCGCTGGAGATACCAAAACGCCATTGGTTCATAAGTTATGGCATAAACAAAATGCATTTGAATGTTTATTTGCTGAGATGTATATATGCGCTGCATTTACATTTGTGTCTATTTCCATATGTACATTGTGTATTTCCAATACCAGTAAATAAATCAAAGAGCATGAGCATATTTGTGTACAACTGTATATATCAATAGGAGCAACTCGAGTGTATTTACATACTTGGCCTTACCTAAACTGACCCAGTAACTTGTGAATTTATATAAAACTACATTAATAATGCATCCCCCCAGGATCCCTTTTATGGTGTTCCCATTGCTCTAAGGCTACACTCCATGCAAGAGTAAGACAAAACAAGCTCCTATATGGCAGGAAGGTGCTCAGTGAAGCTCAACTCCAATCGGTGCGCTGACAATGTAACAGTCTAACCAAAGGTGACTTCACACTTGCTGTGTTCTCACTTACGGGAAGAGTCCAGGAACACTCACAACTGTTTAACTGCCTAAACATATACATGTCATGACTCTTGATCTTATAAAACCCAAATCAGGACTGCACTAAAATTTTCTAAAGTCGACTAGGTGTCTACATACCCTAACTGCTTTAATGTATTAAAAAAAAAAAAGGGGGGGGGATCAAACTTCCAGTAAAGAGAAATCCTGCATTAACTGAATAATTAATGAGTAAGTAAAGGAAAACTATTGCTAAAAATGTTATTTATCCATATACTATTTCATCCTACCGCAGGCATTTTCAACAAAATCATTTCCAGCATAAACCCTTTGGCTGTGAAATTAATTCCCTACTGCATTCCCAAGGAGTATAAATCCTCCATTAATACGAGAAAATAGCAACTGGTCCTTATTTACTTACGACTTTTTAATAATGGCAAAGCCAGAAAGTTCCTTCATCTAGGGTTACTTTTTCAACATATGACAGGGAAACATTAAGAAAATTTAAGTGTCCATGGTTTGATCCTGCAGAATGGCATAACCTTAAAATGTGCCAGGGTTTTCTTGATCCTTAACTTCTTAATGAACTAAAGATAAAGGGGATGGAAGAAAATTAGAAGTACTATATTCAATGTGGCACTAAGCAGCCCATCGCTACCAGCTCATGAGCACTAAAGAAAAATCTAATCCTTTAAAACATTATTGGGAAAGACATGAGAAGGTAGTGAGTTCCAAACCTTCAATGTGCAGGGAAAGAAGCAGTTATCAAAACAGCACACCCTTGAGTTGCCGATGGCCACACAGTAATCACGTGACGCAACAGCTAGCAAAGTATTCTGTAGTCTAACTAGTGGTGGGGGCACACAAGCATCCAGCTCTCGAGAGCAAAAGTAATACTGATAGAAAAGGGAAAGTGAACCAACATTCCGGCGTAGGGCAAGCGGGTCAAGTTTGGAAGTTACCCTGGGACAGTTTATAAGTTGGGTCGCTTTCGACTCAACTCTGTCAAGTAAGGAAACTGAGCTAGAACCACCCCAAATGTGGGAGCAGTACTCCATACAAGG
>JAYMFT010063484.1:0-14823 GCA_038088735.1 Panulirus argus | reverse complement strand
TATATATATATATATATATATATATATATATATTCGCCATTTCCCGCGTTAGCGATGTAGCGTTAAGAACAGAGTACTGAGCCTAAGGTTAGGTCACATGACCGGCCACGAGGCTTGAAGGACAAGTCACGGAGCCCAACCCTTGACCTAAGATACCTGATATATGACCCACACATTGACCTGAAGAGAGGTCAGGGATAATCCTCTGAATGACAGCAGCCATGATCAGATCAGGTGACCACTGCTCACATGACAGGATGAAATTAGGGGTAGAGCTAATGAAAGCAGATTCTATTTTTCTGCTAAATGTGCAATGAGACATATAATAAAAAAACAGTTGTCCCAGTCAATAGTGTGACCCTCATTTTGAATAAGTTTAAAAATGACAGAATTTTCCTGACCGTACCTAGCAGCACGTTTATGTTCAGTTATTCTAATGCTTAGACTACGGCCAGTTTGACCAATATATACATCACTACATTCCTTACAGAGTATCTTATAAATCCCAGGTTTATCGTCTAAGGACAGTCTTTGGTAGACTGACTAAATACCTATCTATATTATTAGGATAACTAAAACTTACATTCAAATTATCACTCTCAATAGGTTTAAGATTGGACAATAAAGGATTACTTGTATGGTAATTTAAGAGTTGGGTTACGAAAATTATATTTTACACAAGAGTTAACTCTATAAAAACTTGACATAGCGGAGTTGAAGTATTTAGAAAGAAGCCAATCTGGATAACCTAATTTCTTAAGCTGGCATTTGATAACATTAATCGCATGGTCCAGATGTTGGGGGCTATAAATTCTTAGTGTTTTAAGGCAAAAAGCAGAGGCCACACTCTTCTTGATTTGGTCAGGATGATTACTGAAAAATGGAGGTAGCCTCCTGAGTGGATGGGTTTCCTATAGACACTGAATTCAAGTTAGTTAAGTCCTTTCATAAACAACACATCTAAAAACGGGAGTTTCCCACTATTTTCCAACAACTTTAAATCTAATACTGAGGACAAGGGAACTGAGCTCCCGGAAAAACGAGTCAAAACTTCCCCAAGAATCATTCCACACTGGAAAGATATCATCGACATACCGATACCAAATCATGCCTGTTGGTTTAATCTGAGGCAATAGCACGGATTCAAAATATTCCATATTTAGGTTGGACAGTACCGGAGACAAATTCCTCCCCATAGAACAACCAAATCGTTGTTGATAAAACTCAATTTGAAAAGAGAAGTAGTTGGTAGAAACATATAATATCATCAAAGCAATGATCGTAGAGAAAGGGAGGGGAAACTGCTGCTGATAGTCACTAATTCTATTTTCTATAAAATCCAGGACATCGTCTACTGGGACATTAGTGAACAGCGGAACCACATCAAGACTGAGGATTCTTACATTGTGGAAGTTAAAACATTTAATTTTGTTAATGAAATCTTCAGAATGTTTGATGTGCGAGGGAGTAAATATCCCTAAAAAAACGGGTCAGTAGGCTAGTTAACCACTTGGACAATTTGCTTGAGTATGACCCCAAGCTAGAAATTACGAGCTTCAATGGAACGTTTTCTTTGTGGATCTTAGGAAGCCCATAAGAATAGGGCAAGGAAGAATTATAAACTTTAAATTGATCCAGGAGCTCAATGCACTTATTCCCAGCAATGTTACGGACTTTCTAATTAGATTCAGTAGCAGCGTTACTGAGGGGGTTCTTAGTTAACTAACAAGATCAACACTGCCACCAACCATGTGAATGACACCACATGATCAACACCAGCAATAAATAACACTACAAGTTCAACATCAGCACCAGCAGTATGACGTTTGACACCGTACCAACCTTGCTCGCTGACCACCAACTTGTTTTCTAAACAGTCAACCAATTCCCTGTATGTTCAGCTGGTTGGCCTCCTAGCTTGTTGTCTGTTTAACTAACTGTCTGAAGTGACGCGGTTAACTAGCCAACTGGTTGTCCATCTAACTGGCTTGCTTGCTGCGTGACTATCTGTTGTTTGTTAACTTACGTGGTTCTCTTGGTCAGGCAATTGAGTGAGTGGCTTACTGTCTGCCTTTACTGGTTGCTTATTTACTTCATACTGTTATATCACAGGAGTAATATAACAATATGGAGGCCCACGCGAAAAACACACACTCCCTAGTAATATTCCAGACATATTATATTGTCCTCATTTCTCCTTTAATTAAAGGTGACCTCATACGTCACATCTGGCATGACTCCCATGTCCATCGCGATAAACGCTGTTCTCTGTGACATTACAGTGTATCATGATGTCCTCTGACCTCCCTAACCCAGCGGTACCACCTTTAAGGATCAGGTCAAAGGTCATGTCATCAAACCTGAAGGTCATACCGTCGTGCTCAAAGAGTTAGATTCTTTTTATGTGTTCTAGGATCATGTCGAAGAGGTGGCGGCCAAGAGGAGGCCCCTGCACATCCCTTCCTCCTGTGAACCTCTCTATCACTGGCACAAGTGGCAGTCTTCCCACGCACCAACATGGTCGCTCATGCATATCTCAAAGGCAAAAGGGTGGACGGGCCATCTGAGAACAAGGGCCCGAGCCAGGCTAAGGGCCGACTTATCTTAACAACGGGTATATCTATCGTTCCCTCAGGCACCACAGGCCACAGTGGACGGTGTGCTTTCAAGCACCAGATTGTCCTGTTGTCTCTTAGATCAACTGGCTTGGGGCCGAGCTGTACCGTCACAGTCTCTGTTGCTGACTCTTGCATCTCACAATCGCTTCAGCATGGCAGCCACAGTGAGATGTATGATGCTGCTGTTCTCGCTGCTCTTCTTCACCGTCGGCGAGGCCCAGGCTAAAATCGACCCGCTCACTCTGCCCTGCCCGGAGGCCCAGTCCATCCTGCCCTGCGTCTGTAGCGTCCTGCCAGACTTCTCGATGGACATGAATTGCTCGGGCGTGGAGAGCGGTGACGACCTGGCCCGTGTGTTCAGCACAGATTTCCCTTTCACCGACTTCAACAAACTGACTATCAAGTATAACAAAAACCTCAAGGCTCTGCGAGGAGGCGACCTGGGCCAGACTAGCTATAACGAGATTTATATTACTAACGGAGGTTTAGAGTCGGTCGTGATGACTGCCCTGTCCGGCAGCTACAACACACTGACCCGTCTCGATGTGGGACACAACTCGGTATTATCATTCCCGTTTCAAGAAATAAAGTCCTTCACAAAACTGAAGTTTTTGAACATCGGTTACAACTTCCTGAGGGACTTTCCTGATATATCCTCGTCCACACTGGAGTCCCTGGACATACAGAACAACCCACTGGACCAGATCACGTCCGCATCTCTCCAGAATCTGCCGCAGCTCCGGGAAATCAGTCTACATAACTGTGGGCTGCGGACAGTACCTTCAGGTATGACGTGTTAATGTTGCATGATAAAAACGTTTCTGATTAGGACTACTGCCTGATACTGGACGTCGGGGCAGCGGTCCTCTCCAGTGCGCTAACACTTCACTTAGGGCCACAGCCAAATGAGTTAAATAATATAGTGGGCTAGAGCGACTGAGGTTCTGCTCTGCCGCCTGTTCCAACTCGAACGGCTTTGGTGACGATCATTGTCAGTGAACTTGCCACCTTGATTCCTCAAGCTTAATAGGCCGTACGTCGGGGTTATACTGATCCTGTCACTGGCGTCCCAACAGTCGAAGGCGGGTTGCGGCATGAGGCCTTTTACCTCCCTCCCCTCCTGCCATGTTCCTCTCACCTCCCTCATTCACACCCTTCGTGAGGTGTTCTCTTATGCACAAGATATCCCTCCCCGTTCATTACAGCAGCAAACTCCACCCCTGAATCTCGAAAAGAAAACATTTTTCATGAAATAATGTCATAAGGAGAGCAACCAGACTTGCCCGACACCCCCACCCCCTCGCGTCTGGGCCTCGTCTCACGGCGACCCTCATCTGTCTATCCCAGTGTAAACAAAGGCCCAGGACATTCATTTTTCCCACCAATAACCACAACGAGGGTACGGGGAACAATGTTTGCCGTTTGGGCCATTCTCATTTCCCTTTCGAACACACGGTCATTCGGGGTCTCGTCTTACACAAGGGCAAACATACAGTGAGGAAAGTTCCCCTCCCCTACACACATACATACATACATACATACATACATATACACACACACACACACTGGGCACTCTCTCTCTCTCTCCCCTCCCTTGGCGACCAAGGTTTTGAGATGCTGCTGTAAGGTGGAGGACGCGCGAGAGGATGTGAGGCAGGGGAGCTGCCCGACCATATTTCTGTAAAGACCCACACTGATGACACTTACAAATTGTTTTCTATCAAATCGTGACACATCATGCCTTTAAAGACTTTTTTTTTAATGTTGGAGGCTCCAGTCACGGACAAAAGTCCACATCAAGGACGGGCCTTAATTGAAATATAGACACAATACTGAAAAAGAAAAAAGAAAATTTTGGAGGAAGCGACAGACCTGTCTTTTCAAAATGATTTGGGTCATAGTCACTGGGAAAGACACTGTGGCCAGAGGAATGAACTACTTGATGTGTCATCGTGTTGGAGGTCAGGCTTGACCTGGCGGGTTGTGTGACCTAGTCACTACAACCTTACAACCTTGAGCACGACGCTATAATCCCCCCCTGAGTACAAATGTACAACCCTCGTTCATCACAGTCTGGTCTTTCCTCAGACCACCAATGCAGACCAAGTTAAAGTTCACCCCCATCTTACTCAAGTGTCACAGTTTCATACGAAAGAGCCACAGCATCTTGCTCAAGCATCAGACATCACCAGAGATCTAACTCGACTCACCGCATCCCCACAGGAACTTTCAAAGGCCTTCATTATTTACAAACTGTCCATCTGGAGGGGAACCAGCTGACCGAACTGGCAGGGAGCACCGTAGACCTGACCACCGCCACCAACAGCGTCCATCTCAACGACAACGACATCACCAGTGTCAGCGTGAACGCTCTCACGGGTGAGTCAACCCTCACATACAGGTTGAGTCAACCCTCACATACAGGTTTAGTCAACCCTCACATGCAGGGTGAGTCAACCCTCACATACAGGTTGAGTCAACCCTCACATACAGGTTTAGTCAACCTTCACATGCAGGGTGAGTCAACCCTCACATACAGGCTCAGTCAACCCTCAGAGGCAGGGTGAGTAAACCCTCACATGCAAGGTGAGTCAACCCTCTAATACAGGGTGAGTCAACCCTCACATGCTGGGTGAGTCTACCCTCACATGCAGGGTGAGTCAACCCTCACATGCAGGTTATGTCAACCCTCACATGCAGGGTAAATCAACTCATATGCAAGGTGAGTCAACCCTCACATGCAGGTTATGTCAACCCTCACATGCAGGGTAAATCAACTCATATGCAAGGTGAGTCTACCCTCACATGCAGGGGGAGTCAACCCTCACATGCAGGGTGAGTCTACCCTCACATGCAGGGTGAGTCAACTCTCACATGCAGGGTGAGTCAACCCTCACATACATACTGTCAACCCTCACATGCAGGGTGAGTAAACACCTCATATGCAAGGTGAGTCAACCCTCACATGCAGGGTGAGTAAACCCTCACATGCAGGGTGAGTCAACCCTCACATTCAGGGTTAGTCAACCCCCACTTGCAGGTTGAGTCAACCCTCATGCAAGGTGAGTCTACCCTCAAATGCAGGGTGAGTAACCCTCACATGCAGGGTGAGTCACCCCTCACATGCATGTTGAATCAACCCTCATATGCGGGGTGAGTCTACCCTCACATGCAGGGTGACTCTACCCTCACATGCAGGGTGAGTCAACCCTCACATGCAGGGTGACTCTACCCTCACATGCAGGGTGACTCTACCCTCACATGCAGGGTGACTCTACCCTCACATGCAGGGTGAGTCAACCCTCACATGCAGGGTGAGTCAACCCTCATATGCAGGTTATGTCAACCCTCACATGCAGGGTGAATAAACCCTCACACGCAAGGTAAGTCAACCCGTACATGCAGGGTGAGGCAACCCTCACATGCAGGGTGAGTCAGCCCTCACATACAGGCTGAGTCAACCCTCACATGTAGGGTAAGTCAACCCTCACATGTAGGTTATGTCAACCCTCACATGCAGGGTGAATCAACCCTCATATGCAGGGTGAGTCAACCCTCATATGCAGGTTAAGTCAACCAACACATGCAGGGTGAGTATACCCTCACATGCGAGGTGAGTCAACTCTCAAATGCAGGGTGAGTCAACCCTCACATGCAGGGTGAGTCAACCCTCACATAGAGGCTGAGTTAATCCTCACATGCAGGGTGAGTAAACTCTCACATGCAAGGTGAGTCAACCCTCATATGCATGGTCAGTCAACCCTCCCAGGCAAGGTGAGTCTACCCTTACATGCAGGGTGAGTCAACTCTCACATGCAGGTTACGTCAACCCTCATATGCTGGGTGAGTCTAATATCACATGCAGGGTGAGTCAACCTTCACATGCAGGGTGGGTAAACCCTCACATGCAGGGTGAATCAACCCTCATATGCAAGGTGAGTCTACTCTAACATGCAGAGTGAGTCAAGCCTCACATGCAGGTTACGTCAACCCTTACATGCAGGGTGAATCAACCCTCATAAGCAGGGTGAGTGTACCCTCACACACAGGGTGACTCTACCCTCACATGCTGGATGAGTCAACCCTCACATGCAGGGTAAGTCGACCCTCACATGCATGCTACGTCAATCCTCACATGCAGGGTGAGTAAACCCTCACATGCAGGGTGAGTCAACCCTCACATGAAGAGTAAGTCAACCCTCACATGCAGGGTAAGTCGACCCTTACATGTGGGATGAGTAAACTCACATATGCAGGGTGAGTCTACCCTCACATGCAGGGTGTGTCAAACCTCACATAAAGGCTGATCAACCCTCACATACAGGCTGAGTCAAACTTTACATGCAGGGTGATTCAACCCTCACATGCAGGGTGAGTCAACCCTCACATGAGGTGAGTCAACACTCACATGCAGGGTGAGTCAACACTCACATGCAGAGTGAGTCAACCCTCACATGCAGGGTGAGTCAATCCTCACATGTAGGGTGAGTCAACCCTCATATGAGGTGAGTCAACACTCACATGCAAGGTGAGTCAACACTCACATGCGGAGTGAGTCAACCCTCACATGCAGGGCAAGTCGACCCTCACATGCATGTTAAGTCAATCCTCACATGAAGGTGAGTCAACCCTCACATTCAGGGTGAGTCAACCCTCACATGAAGGGTAAGTCAACCCTCACATGCAGGGTGAGTCAACCCTCATATACTGGGTAAGTCGACCCTCACTTGCAGGGTGAATCAACCCTCACATGCAGGGTGAGTTAACCCTCACATACAGGGTGAATCTACCCTCACATACAAAAGTAAGTCAACCCTCATATGTAGGGGGAGTCAACCCTCACATACAGGGTGAGTCTACCTTCACAAGCAGGGTAAGTCAACTCCCACATACAGGCTGCTTCAACCCTCACATGCAAGGTGAGTCAACCCTCATATGCAGGGTGAGTCAACCCTCCCATGCTGGATGAGTCAACCCTCACATGCAAGATGAGTAAACACTCACATGCTAGGTAAGTCGACCCTCACATGCATGTTACGTCAATCCTCACATGCAAGGTTAGTCAACCATCATATGCAAGGTGAGTCAACCCTCACATAAAGGGTAAGTCAACCCTCATATGCAGGGTAAGTCGACCCTTACATGCAAGGGAGTCAATCCTCATATGCAAGGTGAGTCAACCTCACATGCAGAGTGAATCTACCCTCACATGCAGGTTACGTCAACCCTCAAATGCAGGGTAAGTCGACCATCACATGCAGGGTGAGTCAGCCCCCATATACAGGGTGAGTCTACCCTCACATGCAGGATAAGTCAACCCTCAATTACAGGCTGAGTAAACCCTCACATGCAGAGTGAGTAAACCCACTCATACAAGGTGAGTCAATCCTCACATGCAGGGTGAGTAAACCCTCACATGCACTTTACGTCAACCCTCACATGCAGGGTGAATCAACCCTCATATGCTGGGTGAGTCTAATCTCATATGGAGGGTGAGTCAACCTGCACATGCAGGGTGAGTAAACCCTCACATTCAGGGCGAGTCTACCCTACCATGCAAAGTGAGTCAACCCTCACACGCAGGGTGAGTCAAACCTCACATGCAGGGTTAGTCAACCCTCACATGCAGGGGGAATCAACCCTCACATGCAGGGTGAAACAACCCTCATAAGCAGGGTGAGTCTACCCTCACATGCAGGGTGAGTAAACCCTCACATGCAGGGTGAGTAAACCCTCACATGCATGTTACGTCAATCCTCACATGCAGGGTGAATTAACCATCATATGCAGGGTGAGTCAACCCTCACATGAAGGGTAAGTCAACCCTCACATGCAGAGTGAGTCAACCCTCATATGCAGGGTAAGTCGACCCTTACATGTAGGGTAAGTCAATCCTAATATGCAAGGTAAATCACCCTCACATGTAGAGTGAGTCTACCCTCACATGCAGGTTACGTCAACCCTCAAATGCAGGGTAAGTCAACTCTCACATGCAAGGTGAATCAACCCCCATATGCAGGGTGAGTCAACCCTCTCATGCTGGATAAGTCAACCCTCACATGCAAGATGAGTTAACACTCACATGCAGGGTAAGTCGACCCTCACATGCATGTTACGTCAATCCTCACATGCAAGGTGAGTCAACCATCATATGCAGGGTGAGGCAACCCTCACGTGAAGGGTAAGTCAACCCTCACATGCAGGACAAGTCAACCCTCAATTACAGGGTGAGTAAACCCTCACATGCAGGGTGAGTAAACCCACACATAAAAGGTGAGTCAATCCTCACATGCAGGGTGAATCAACCCTCATATTCAGGGTGAGTCTATCCAACCATGTGAAGTGAGTCAGCCCTCACACGCAGGGTGAGTCAACCCTCACATGAAGGTTACATCAACCCTCATATGCAGGGTGACTCTACCCTCACATGCTGGATGAGTCAACCCTCACATGAAGAGCAAGTCAACCTTCACATGCGGGTTGAGTCAACCTTCACATGCAGGGTAAGTCGACCCTCACATGCAGGGTGAGTAAACCCTCACATGCAGGGTGAGTCAACCCTCACATGCAGGGTGAGTCTACCCTCACATGCAGGGTGACTCTACCCTCACATGCAGACTACGTCAACCCTCACATGCAGGGTGAGTCAACCCTCATATGCAGGGGTAGTTAACCCTCATATACAGGCTGAGTCAACCTTCACATACAGGCTGAGTCAAACCTTACATGCAGTGTGATTCAACCCTCATATGCAGTGTGAATCAACCCTCACATGTAAGGTGAGTCAACCTTCACATGCAGAGTGAGTCAACCCTCACATGCAGGGTGAGTCAATTCTCACATGCAGGGTGAGTCTACCCTCATATATGAAGTGAGTTAACCATCACATGACAGGGTGATTCAACCCTTACAAGCAGGGTGTCTACCCTCACATGCAGGGTGAGTCAACCCTCACATGCAGGGTGAGTCTACCCTCACATGCAGGGTGAGTCAACCCTTTCAGGCAGGGTGAGTCAACCCTTACATGCAAGGTGAGTCTACTCTCACATGCAGGTTACGTCAACCCTCACATGCAGGGAGAGTCAACCCTCATCTGCAGAGGTAGTTAACCCTCACATACAGGCTGAGTCAACCCTCACATACAGGATGAGTCAAACCTTACATGCAGAGTGATTCGACCCTCATATGCAGGGTGAGTCAACCCTCATATGCAGGGTGAGTCAACCCTCACATGCAAGACGAGTCAACCCTCACATACAAGGTAAGTCAACCTTCACATGCAGAGTGAGTCAATCCTCACTTGCAGGGTGAGTCTACCCTCACATATGGAGCGAGTCAACCATCACATGACAGGATGATTCAACACTCACATGCAGGGTGAGTCAACCTTCACATGCAAGGTGAGTCAACGCTCACATACAGGGTGAGTCAACTCTCACATGCATCGTGAGTCAACCCTCACATGCAAGATGAGTCTACACTCACATGCAGGGTGAGTCAACCTTCACATACAGGGTTAGTCAACCTTCACATGGAGGGTGATCCAACCTTCACATGCAGGGTGTCAACCTTCACATACAGGGTGTCTCCCTTCAAATGCAGGGTGAGTCAACCCTCACATGCAGAGTGAGTCAACCCTCATATGCATGGTGAGTCAACCCTCACATGCATAGTGAGTCTACCCTCACATGCAAGGTGATTCAACCCTCACATGAAGGGTGAGTCAACCTAACATGCGGGGTGAGTCTACCCCTCACATGCAGGGTGATTCAACCCTCACATGCAGAGTGAGTCTACCCTCACATGGATTGTGAGTCAACCCTCACATGTAGGATAAGTCAAAAATCACATGCAGGGTGAATCTTCCCTCACATGCAAGGTAATTCAACCCTCACATGCAGGGTGAATTAACTCTCATATGCAGGGTGAGTCTACCCTCACATGCAGGGTGAGGTAACCCTCACATGCAGGGTGAGTCAACCCTCATATGCAGGGTGAGTCAACCCCCACATGCAAGATAAGTCTACCCTCATATGCAGGGTGATTTAACCCTCATATGCGGGTTGAGTTAACCTTTACATGCAGGGTGAGTCAACCCTGACATGGAGGGTGAGTCAACCCTCACACGCAGGGTGAGTCAACCCTTACATTCAGGTTACGTCAACCCTCACATGTAGGTTACGTCATCTCTTACATGCAGGGTGAATCAACCCTCTTATGAAGGGTGAGTCTACCCTCACACGTTGAATGAATCAAACTTCACATGCAGGGTGAGTACTCTCACATGCAGGTTACGTAAACCCTCACATGAAGGGTAAGTCTACCCATTCACATGCAAGGTGAGTCAACCCTCATATACAAGGTAAGGCGACCTTTACATGTATGTTACGTCATTCCTCACATGCAGGGTGAGTCAACCCGCACATGCAGGTTGAATCAACCCTCAAATGAAGGGTAGGTCAACACTCACATGCAGGGTGAGCCAACTCTCACATGCAGGATAAGTCAACCCTCACATGCAGGGTGAGTCAACCCTCACATGCAAGGTGAGTCAACCCTCACATGCAGGGCGAGTCAACCCTTACATGCAGGGTTAGTCAATCCTCACATGCAGGGTGAGTCAATCCTTACAAGCAGGGTGATTCAACCCTCAGCTGCAGGGTGAGTCAACCCTCACATGCAGGGTGAGTCTACCCTCCCATGCAGGGTGAGTCAACCCTCACATGCAGGTTACGTCAACCCTCACATGCAGGGTGAGTCAACCCTCACATGCAGGGTGAGTCAACCTTCACATGCAGGGTGTGTCAACCCTCATATGCGGGTTACGTCAACCTTCACATGCAAGGTGAGTCAACCCTCACATGCAGGTTACATCAACCCTCACATGCAGGGTGAGTCAACCCTCACATGCAAGGTGAGTCAACCCTCACATGCAGGGTGAACCAGCCTTCATATGCAGGGCGAGACTACCCTCACATGCAGGGTGAGTCAACCCTCACACGCAGGGTGAGTCTACCCTCACATGCAGGGTAATTCAACCCTCACATGCAAGGTGAGTCAGACCTCACATGCAGGGTGAGTCAACCCTCATATGCAAAGTAAGTCAACCTTCACATGCAGAGTAAATCAACCCTCACATGCTGAGTGAGTCAACCCTCACATGCAGAGTGAGTCAAACCGCACATGCAGGGTAAGTCAACCCTCACATGCAGGGTAAGTCAATCCTCACATGCAATGTGAGTCAACCATCACATGCAAGGTGAGTCAACCCTCACATGCAGGGTAAGTCTATCCTTAAATGCAGGGTGAGTCAACCCTCACATGCAGGGGAAGTCAACCCTCATATGTAGGGAAAGTCAATCCTCACATGCAGGCTGAGTTAACCCTGACATCTAGGGTAAATCAACCCTCACTTGCAGGGTCAGTCAACCCTCACATGCAAGGTAATTCAACCCTCACATGCAGGGTGAGTCAACCCTCACATGCAGAATGTCAACCCTCAGATGCAGGGTAAGTCAACCTTTACGTGCATGATAAGTCAACCCTCACATGCAGGGTTCATGTCACTCAACCCTCACATGCAGGGAAAGGCGACCCTCAAATGCAGGTTATGTCAACCCTCACATGCAGGGTAAGGCGACCCTCACATGCAGGGTAACTCAACCCTCACATGCAGAGTAAGTTAACCTTCACATGCAAGGTAAGTCAACCCTCACATGCAGGATAAGTCAACCTTTACGAGCATGATAAGTCAACCCTCACATGCAGGGTTCATGTAAATCAACCCTCACATGCAGGGAAAGGTGACCCTCATATACAGGGTAAATCAACCCTCACATGCAGGGTAAGTCTACCCTCACATGCAGGTTATGTCAACCCTCACATGCAGGGTAAGGCGACCCTCACATGCAGGGTAAATCAACCCTCATATGCAGGGTAAGTTGACCCTCATATGCAGGGTGAGTAGACCCTCACATACAGGGAAGGCAACCCTCACATGCAGGGTAAGGCGACCCTCACATGCATGGTAAGTCAACCTTCACATGCAGGGTAAGTTAACCTTCACATGCAGGGCATGTCAACCATCACATGCAGGGCAAAACGAACTCTCACTTGCAGGGTAAGTAAACCCTCAAGTGCAGGGTAAGTAAACCTTCACATGCACGGTAAGTCAACCCTAATATGCAGGATAAGTCAACTTTCACATGTAGGATAAGTCAACTCTCACATGCAGGGTAAGTCAACCCTCGCATGCACGGTAAGTCAACCCTAAATGCAGGATGTCAACCCTCACATGCAGGTTAAGTCAACTTTCATATGCAGGGTAAGTCAACCCTCACGTGCAGGATTAGTCGACCCTCACATGCAGGGTAAGTCAACCCTCACA
This sequence comes from Panulirus argus, assembly GCA_038088735.1. NCBI lineage: Eukaryota > Metazoa > Arthropoda > Malacostraca > Decapoda > Palinuridae > Panulirus > Panulirus argus. The sequence goes on along the minus strand of JAYMFT010063484.1, from coordinate 1,818 downwards.
TGCAGGGTAAGTCAATCCTCAAAAGCAGAGTAAGTTAACCCTCACATGCAGATTAAGTCAACCCCCACATGCAGGGTAAGTCTACCCTCATATGCAGGATAAGTCAACCCTCACTGTAGGTAAAGTCAACTGTCACGCAAAGGGTAAGTCAACCCTCACATGTTAATCGTGTAAATTGTAAAGATTGTGGTCAAAGATTTGGACACAAACTAGAACACTATGTCTTAGAATGTGAAAAAATAGAGCTGTTTAAGAATAGATCTAAACAAACCCTGCAAGAAATGTCACAACACCTTATTGTTAATGACAAGATACCTTAAATTTTATGTTTGTATCCACTTTTTGCATCTAGCATGTAGAACTTAACATATGAAACTATGTAACTATGGAATGCATGTAATATCAACCCACTGGGGTCTGACGAAGATCCTTTGTGACCCCTGTAATCCTTTTGCGCTACCGCTTATGGGATGAGTGTGGGGTGCACAACAAATTTACCGGGGTTCCGGCACAAATCAAAACCATCACATGCAGGGAAAGTCAACCCTCATATGCAAGGTAAGTCAACTCTCACATGCAGGAAAAAGTCAACCCTCACATGCAGGGTAAGCCTACCCTCATATGCAAGGTAAGTCAACTCTCACATGCAGGCAAAGTCAACCCTCACATGCAGGGTAAGTCTACCCTCATATGCAAGGTAAGTCAACTCTCACATGCAGGCAAAGTCAGCCCTCACATGCAGGGTAAGTCTACCCTCATATGCAAGGTAAGTCAACTCTCACATGCAGGCAAATTCAATCCTCACATGCAGGGTAAGTCTACCCTTATATGCAAGGTAAGTCATCCCTCACGTATAAGGTAAGTCAATTACAAAGTCTACAGCATTTTTTGTTTAATAACCAGTTCTCACTAGAGAGTTAAATTTATGTGAAAACTTTGAGTTACCTTGACTAGTGATGTGAGGTTTTGAAATATAGGCATGCCAACATGAGTCCCGTGTGTGTGGACACTTCTTACTTTAATTTTTCTCTCTTTTGTTTTTCATACATATACACCGTTCCTGCGTTAGCGAGGTAGCGTCAAGAACAGACGACTGAGCCTTAGAGGGAAAATCCTCACTTGGCACCCTTCTCTGTTCCTTCTTTTGGAAGAGTAGAAACTGGAGAGGAGGATTTCCAGTCCCCTGCCCCCACCCTTTTCAGTCGCCTTCCACGATATGCAAGGAATACGTGACCCCCAACCACAGCATTGTTGACCTTGCCTTACCTGCCGCAGGTGTGAAGGGCGACGTATGGATCCAGGACAACAAACTGAAGGAGCTGAAGGAGGAGGTGTGGGGCCCACTGCTCCCCGACATCATTCTTAACGCAGCCCGTAAGTATCAACACAAAGCCTGTAATTACTACCATCCGGCCCCTAAGTACTAACACAGCCCGTAGGTATCAACACAAAGCCTGTAATTAGTAACACCCAGCTTGTAATTACCACCACACAGCCTGTAGGTACTAACACAGCCCGTAAGTACAAACACACAAGCCATAAGTAGTAAAACAGCCTGTGAGTACAAACACGCAACCCGTGAGCATTAACACATTTCCCGCAAGCACTAACTCATATCTCGTGAGTACTAATAAACCTCCTGGGAGTTTTCTTTTTTTATGTTTAAGGCTCCAGCCACGGACAAAAGTCCACATCAAGGCCGGGCCTTAATTGAAATACAGAGAGAATTGAGAAAGGGGGAAAAAGAGACAGGGAAAGTATTTACAAATTTTTGAGAAAGTGAAAAACATGTCTCTTGAAATGAGCCAGGTCATAGTT
>JAYMFT010063473.1:0-14823 GCA_038088735.1 Panulirus argus | reverse complement strand
TATATATATATATATATATATATATATATATATATATATATATATATATATATATATATATATATTATTTTATTTATCATACATATTCGCCATATCCCGCGTTAGCGAGGTAGCGTTAAGAACAGAGGACTGGGCATTAAAGGAAACCATCCTCACTTGGCCCCCTTCTATATTCATTCTTTTGGAAAAGGAAAAATAGGAGGGGAGGGGGAGGATTCCCAGCCCCCCGACCCCTCCCATTCTAGTCGCCTTTTACGACACGCAGGGGACAGCTGGTGGTATGTTTGATATATACCTTGTGGAGGCGAAGGTGAAGACTTGTAGAGGTTTTCAAAAAAGAAGGGAGAATGTAGGGGACAAGAGAGGGGTCAGAGTAAGTGAAGTTCGAAAGGAGGCTTGTGTGAAGAAATATCAGGAGAGGTTGAGTATAGAAGGGCAAAAGGTGAGAGCAAATGAAGTGAGGGGAGTGGGCGAGAAATGGGATATATTCAGGATAGCAGTGATAGAATTTGCAAAAGATGGCTGTGGCATGAGAGAGGTGGGAGATGGGCAGATTAGGAAGGGTAGTGAGTGGTGGGATGAAGAGGTAGAATTGTTAGTGAAAGAGAAAAGAGAGGAGTCTGGACGATTCTTACAAGAAAGGAGTGCAAATGACTGGGAGATGTATAAGAAAAAGCGGCAGGAGGTCAAGAGGAAGGTGCAAATGTTGAAAAAGAGGGCAAATGAGAGATGGGGGTGGGGGGGGGTGGGGAGAGAGAGAGTATTGTTAGATTTTAGGGAGAATAAAAAGATGTTTTGCAAGGAGGTAAAAAATGTGCTTAAGACAAGAGAACAAATTGGAACATCGGTGAAGGGGGCAAGGGGTGAAGTGATAACAGAGAGTGAGTGATTGAGTGAGGAGGAGATTAAGTGATTATTCTGAAGGATTGTTGAATGTGTTTGATGATAGAGTGGCAGTCGTAGAAAGTATTAGTCGGGGTGGGGTGCAAAGTGAGAGAGTTAGGGAAAGTGGTTTGGTGGAGAGAGAGGAGGTGGTGAAAGTCTTGCAAAAGGTGAAATCCGGCAAGGCGGCAGGATTGCATGGCTTTGCAGTTGAATATATTAAGAAATGGGGTGACTGTGTTGTTGATTGGTTGGTAAGAATATTCAGTGTATGTATGGGTGGTGATGAAGAACCTGAGGATTGGCAGAATGCATATATAGTGCCATTGTACAAAAGAAAAGGGGGTAGAGGTGAGTGTTCAAACTATAGAGGTATAAGTTTGTTGAGTATTCCTGGAAAATTGTATTGGAGAGTATTGACTGACAGAGTGAAGGCACGTACAGAGCATCAGACTGGGGAGGAGCAGTGGGGCTTTAGAAGTGGTAGAGGATACGTGGATCAGATGTTTGAAGGAATAGTAGTTCCAACAATATCATATGGTTGCGAGGCATTGGCTATATATGGAGTTTTACGGAGGAGAGTGGATGTGTTGGAAATGAAATGTTAAATGAAAATATGTGGTGTGAGATGGTTTGATTGAGAAAGTAATATAAGGGTAAGAAAGATGTGTGGTAATAAAAAAGAGTGAGGTTGAGAGAGCAGAGGAGGGAGTGTTGAAATGGTTTGGACATATGGAACGAATTGAGTGAGGAAAGGCTGACAAAGGAGATATATGTTTCAGAGGTGGAGGGAACATGGAGAAGCGGGACACCAAACTGGAGGTGGAAGGATGGAGTGAAAGGGATTTTGAGCGGTCGGGGCCTGAACAAGTAGGAGGGTGAAAGGTGTGCAGGAATAGAGTGAAATGGAACGATGTGGTATACAGGGGTCGATTTGCTGTCATTGGACTGAACCAGGGCATGTGAAACGTCTGGTGTAAACCAAGGAGGGTTCTGTGGGGCCTGGATGTGAATAGAAAGCTGTGGTTTCGGTGCATTACACAAGAGAGCTAGAGTCATCGCCAATGCAAATTTTTCGGTCGCAGTTTTGAAGACAGTTTCAGTTTCATAAATTAGGAAAAGAAGATTAGTCATATAAGTAACAGAAGTCCGCTGTGTCAGATTGAAATTGAACTGGAGCCGTTGTGTATATCTGGCTTAACGTTAAAAAAAAAAAAGTGCACATACCACTGGCTGACTCTTACGTTGTCAACAGCCACAGCGTAATAATATAATGTAGTGGGATGTTGAGCAATGCCTGGCCTACCATTGGAGGATGTATGAAACCAGAGTAGACAACGAACTAGTGTCTAAAGAAAAAAAGTGGAAGAGTGAATTGGATCTCAGAATAATAACGAAAATTTGCAAGATGATTTCTTATAGACTCAGGCCTGTCAGGTAGGTATGAGGAGTTGTAGTCTGTGTGCTGAGGTTTAGAATAGATCCCTGGAATACCCTTACCATCACTTGAGTTTATCTTTTATCCACTTGCATGTATGAAGGGAACATCCTCAGTAGTCATAAGTCATCTTGGATCTATGACTCTTGTATCTACCTCAAAGGTTCTAGTAAACCTCCTGTATGGTCTTATAATGTGGTCATGGGGCTTTTTCTTTGCTGAGGCTTCCAGTGCACTTCAGGGGAGTTAGTGAGAATGTATCAGGATACTTGCTGGCGGTTTGCAGTCAACCTCTGTTGAGTACTTAAAGTGAAAGTGTTTATGCTTAATTCCGATACTTGCTTGCTGAACTTTCTTAGTTCTGGATTTGTCTCAACCTAAGGATTCGCCACCGGGTGGGTTCGAACCACCAACCTTTCGGTTAACACCCGAACGTGCTAATCAATTGTACCACGGAGGTCTTATAATATCTCATCGTCAGCTGGACTAGTTGACGAATCCTTGTTGCACTGACGGTGTTAGACAATATACAAGACTGATATGTAACAGGAGAGGATACATCATTCGTGTTCACAGCCAGCTATGGACAAGGATTTAAGTGTTTTTTGTTGGAATTCTCACAGAATATTGGGATTGTATTTTGGAAACCACTAAGATTATCACTACATCAAACTTGTGTTGCAGTCTTGTGATGACACCCACCATCACAGTTCATACAGTGACCTCAGTTCTAACTAGAGGACCATATGCAGCTGAGTTATTTCCAGGCCTCCGTGGCACAAGAGGTTAGAGTGTTCGGCTATTAATAGAAAAGTTGTTCGATCGACCCTTTGTTTTAAGAATATTTACCAGGATCCTCAACAGCCAAACAAGGGTGAGACAGTATGAACCACGCCATTTAGTACTCGGCAAGCAAATGCGTCACAAACATAACTCCGTGGCTGTTGACAATTCATGGGTAGGCCGTTGTGATGTCTATTTCTTTCCCTATACAGCTAGACTTTGAAACTCTCTGCCTTCTCATTTTCTTCCCAACAACTACAGTCTGATCCTATCCTTACAGTGGCAGGATTTGAAAATCTTCACTTCTCATATATCTTCTTCCAACTATGACCTACGCTTCTCTGGAAGGTAAGTTTTCTAATTTCCATAAAATTCTTATTCTTCCTCCTCTCTATATACCTACTTATTTGCCTTTGAAACATCTTTTCTTTTAAACCTAACGTCGATGAGAATTTTCCTTCACGACTAAAGCATTTTATTTTTAAGTGGTAATGTTATTTAGAAAATGAGAGAACAAAGCACACCACACTCTTCACCTTAAGATCTCTCCAATGGTTCAACAGATTTCATCAGCCAGAAAAAGGTTATGTCCAATCCTCTTCTTCTAAACCAATCCAGATGTTCACTGGAAGTTACCAGCAGGTCTGGAATATGAAACACATAACACATGAGGTAAACCAATGGTTTCACTACCAGAAACAGAAGCCACAACAAGAAATAAAAGCAGTTCAAAGGACTTCTATAAACCTGAGCAATAGGTACTGGAATCACATTATGTCCCGCCGAGGGACATAAATCTCTCAGCGCTTAAAAAGAGAACTCCGCTGCAATCGGCGTCAATAGTGTTTTCGAAATTTTGATTAAGGTCCTTCCCTGTACTTGTAGTGCATATAATGACAGTTCAATTAAAAATGCGATGGAATTTAGCTTTTAATTATGTGTACGCTTCCCTATTCTAAGCGACATTTTTGATTAATTCTACGGATAAATCTAGCGACGTTTACAAATATTAGTAGACTATTGCATATGGGCCGTCCAGTTGGCCTGAGGCAGCGTTCTGCTCTTCATGTATTGTGCTTCGGACTGCTATCACACTCTTATTTCTTAGTCATTTCTGCCTGTTGCCTGCTCATTTTCCACTCCTCTGTAGGTTTATCTACAGATTCCTTATAAGGCACAATGAAACAATAGTTAGAGTTTGGCCCACTCATTCTGTAAGTTTGTCTTATAATGGAAACAACCTTTGAATTTGGCGGAGGCTGGTCTTAAGGTTCACTCCACTAAAAGAATTTTAAGTCTTTCAGGATATTCCAACATGTTATGTCCAATCAGATCTCTAGTAACACCGACATCAAGAACTAGAGTTGTAAGTCAAACTTTATGATCATTGCAGAGGTTTACAGGAGCCTCCATCAGTAGATACAGAAGTCAGCCACAGCGTTCTGTCTCTGACTCAGTCACTGGGCCAATGACTGACTCTTCCTTCGTTTCACTTCCCTAACTCTGACCCTGTTCATTATAATATTATCATCCATGAAGGATCAATCCCGAGAATGGTTTCTTTCTGTGATAAAAAAAAAAGAAAAATCATATCAGAATCCGGTTTCCATCCACGGACCTCTGGTTGATTAGCCCAACGCGCTCTCACTGCGCCACTCTGCTGTAGTGCCTGGTTATTTGGACCAGTGGTATAACCCGTGGATATACAAACACTAACTGGAGAGATATTGGCTAGACGTAAGTGACTATTTACTAATGTGAAAAAGGAATGGAAGTTCATAGTTCAAAAGGGTGCCTTTCATCTTAAGTAGGCTGAAATAAACAGATCCAAACAGCAGTCATAGTAATTGTTAAAAAAAGAAACAATATTGCCATCAGGAACTCTCCACTGAACAAAATGTAACGACATTAGTAGGGTTTTTTTTTCCTACCTGGAATCGAACCGGGGACCTTGAGCATGTAAAACACACATGACGACCACTATACTAAGAAAAGAATGTTGCCTTTATCATAACTCATGTTTAATTGTCATAGTTGTAGCATATGACTCGGCGTCATTACTGCAACAAATGCTTCAGTGTCATTCCTGAAGCATATGTTTCAGTGGTAGTTCTGAAGCATTTGTTTCAGAGCCATTACAGTGGCAGGAGTTTGAAAGTCATTAACGAAAATGATGTATCAGTGTCATAACTGAAGTAGATGTATAATTGCTGAAGATGCTTGTGTTTCATTCTTGAATTAGATGATTTGGAGTAATAAGAGAAGCAGATCTTTTAGTGTCATTACTGAAGTACATATTTGATATCACCACTGAAGCAGATGATTTAGTGTTAACACAGACGCAAGTATTTTGATGGTTATTCTAAAACATGTTTCAGGGTCATAACTGATGTACATGTTTGAAAGTCATTACTGAAGCATATGTTTTGATGTTATTTTACTGAAGAACATCCTTCATGTCATTAACGATATCTTCCTTTATACAGTAAGTCTCGTGTGTCCGGCCGAAACCTAACAGGAACCCTTGTGTATTTGTGGCTTAGCGGTAGGGGGAGAGAAAAGAACATTACAATGACCAACTCTCTTAACCCAGCTGCCATTTTACAATGACAAAATGCAGTAGCTTGTTGAGTATTGTATGACCTACTAGTAGCGGAGGTACGAAACCAATAACTCCCGGGAATAGAAATTGAAAATATGTCCATGTGAAAGAGAAAATATAATATCCGTAGTTAAGAGAAATAAGACTGGACTTGCTTTCAAAATCAGAATTGAGATTTATAGGTCCGGATCCTATGGAGTCAGGTGTGAAGTAGGTATCAAGGGTTACATTCTGTGTGATGAGGTTAAGAATGATCCTCTGGAATGCTCTTACCATCACATGATGTGTGAATCTTGTACCTACTGACATGTACATAGTGAACATCTGGAGTGGTAATAAAGTAACTTGGATGTATGACTCCTGTGTCAGCCTTGTAAGGTTTCTACTGAAACTCCAGTATATTATTATGATGTGGTCATGAAACTCCACTTTTGCTGAGGTTTTCTGTGGACTTCAGGGAAGCTGGTGAGGAAGGATCATATGTGACTCATTTACTTCTTGGAGGTTCAGATATTCTCAAGAGAGTACTTACAGTTTGTAGCTGATTCCTTAACCGGAATTAATCTGAAGCTTCTTGTTAGTTCAGGAGTTTTCTTACATAAAGATTCGCCCCCGGGTGGGCTCGAACCACCAACCTTTCTGTTAACATCTGAACGCGTTAACCTATTGTGCCATGGAGGCCTGGAAATACCTCAGGTTTAGGCGGAGTTGGTGACGAGTCCTTATGGTACTGACTCTTTTAGATAACATATGGGAGTCATGTGTAACAGGTGAGGATGCAGTGCTCGTGTTCACAGTTGAGGTTGGCCATGGACATAGATGGCCCTTGAGAGTTACACTTTGTGGAAATACACACACAATATTGGGATTTCAACTGAACAATCAGGATGATTATAATCACATTACTCTTTTGTGGCAGTCATGTATTAATTCAGACCATCAGGTACCTCCATATCCACAATTCCTGCCATTGGTCCTCCTGAAGCTGGGGTGTTTCCAGGTTTCCTTGGAACAACAGTTATCGCGTTAGGCTGTTCATCGAGGGGTTGGTGGTTCGAGCTCACCCAGTGACAACCTGTGATTATAAGAACATTCGCAAGGAACCTCAACATCCACAAATGGGAAAACGCTGTAAACCACGCCACGCAATATTCGGGAATCCAATGAGTCAAATGACTTTTGTTCACAACACCGCTAAACTCTGAAATCGTTTGCCTTTTCATATCTTGCGTAACAGCTGTGATCTTATCCTTTCTTTAGTGCGGTAAGATATGAAGCTCTTTACCTTTTCACATCTTTCCTAACAGCTACGATCTTTATCTTTAGTAAAAGGTAAGTTTTTTGCTCCCTCTTGTATGTCTTTGAAGCCTTCTTTCATATCATATCTAAGGCCTTCCATCGACGACGACTTTCAGCATTATCACTGATTTTAGAAACATCAAATTTCTTTGTTGCAATTTTAGTGCATACATTGACAAATGAAGAACATAAGAAGTGAGGACACTGCGAGAGGCCTATTTTCCTATGCAAGGTAGGTCTTGAGTCTGTCCACCCTACAGCCAACTGACTGATCCCATAAACACATCCAACCTTTGTTTAGAGCTATCTAAAGACCAATCTTCCACTACTGTACCTAGCAATTTATTGCATGAATTTACTACCCTATTCGCTAAACAATATTTACCTACAACCGACCTGAATCTATTTTTTCTTTAACTTAAATCCATTATTTCTAGCTCTATCTAATGACGCCCTTCTAAGAACTTTATTCATGTTACCTTCATTAGTGCTCTTAACCCACTTAAAGACTTCCATCATATCCCCTCAGGCCCTCCTCCTCTTAAGTGAGTCTAAGTTCAGCCTTTTTAACCTTTCTTCATAAGTGAGGTGTCTAATCCCACAGATCATTTTTCTCATTCGCCTTTTGTACTTTCTCTAAACAATCTATATCAACTGCATAGTATGGAGAACAAAACTGCACCGCATAATCAAAACGGTCCTATTAATGAACCCTTGCATCCCGTTAGCCTTATTACGCACTGCCACATCTTAAGATCTTTGCTCACCATTACTCCTAAATCTCTCGCATTCTGTTTTACCAACACTAATATTATCCAGTTTGTATTTAGTGTTCCTGTCTTTACCCACACAAAGTGTTTTGCATTTACCTATATTGAATTCCATTTTCTATGTACCCGCCCACTGTAATAACCTAAGTCCCCCTGCAATTTCGCTGAATCTTCATCTGATTGTATTACGGCCCCTATTCTTATATCATCGGCAAATTTACTTAAGTCGATGGTTATTCCCATAGCAAAATAAAAAAATTATATAACAAACAAGATTGGTCCCAAGACTGACCCCTGAGGAAGACCAATGACTACACTGCCCCAGTCCAATGTAACTCCGTCGATGCATACCTTCTGTTCTCTATCAGTGAGCCACTCCCTAATCCAAATGAATACACAGCCCCCGATGCCGTGTGCCGCGACCTTTCTCAGCTGACGCTCATGAGAAACTATGTCAAAAACCTTGCTTAGTTTAAGTATACATCATAACTCTTACCCTGACCAACAGTTTCATATACTTTGCTAAAGAAGGAGAGAAGGTTACTGAGACATGACTTTGCTTTTGTAAACCCATGCTGCGAATCCTTAATGAGATCATGTTTCTCCAAGTGTTCTCGTATTTTTTCCGTTATAATTGATTCAAGAAATTTTTCCACAATAGATGTTAGGCTGATTGGTTGATACTTAGAGACATTGGATCTATCCCTTTTCTTAAAAATGGGAACGACATTTGCTGTCCTCCATTGATTAGGAACTTTGCATGATTCCAGATATTGCTTAAACATATCTCAAAGTGGAACACTTACTTCCTCCTTACATTCTTTAAAGACCCTTGCATAAATACCGTCTGGCCCAAGACTCTTGTTTTCTTTCAATCGTTCTATGTGCTTCAGATATAAAGTTCATCTATTTCTATATTGCACAGCCTCCCGCTTTCGTCTTCCCTGTAAATCTGCTGTGGAACTGGAATTTTTATGTTTGTATTCTCCATCTGGGTAAATACTGATATGAAGTGATTTTTTTAAAATTTTACACATTTCAACCTCACTATCAACTTATCTACCAGAATGCGATTTGATACGTCCAATTTTCTCCCTAACCTTCGTTCTGCACATTTGAAAAAATCCCTTGCCATTGTTTTTTGCTTCGTTATCTATCTTAATTTCATAATTTCTCTTAGCCTTCCTGATCTCTTATTCTACTATTCTCTTGATTTGCGTTAGCTGATCAATAAACTGTGTTTCCTCCCTATAAGTAGTTTTACTCTATTATTCAGTCATTTTGGGTCATTATTGTTAGTCGTATATTGTCTGTATGGAATAATCAATTTTTGTCTCCTTTCGATTGTTACTAGGAACCTTTCTACGGAAACTTCCACGCTATTAATGGTTTCCCCTGCCTCATCACACACACATGACCTGACACTACCGCTAAGCTTATCTGAGTCACCTAATTGACCTGACCCCACAGCGACTGACCTCATCATACTTTTATTTAGTCCCACTCAACTAAAACAAGCAAGGTATCTACGTAGCTCCACAAAGCTGGCCTTACGAAAGTCGGGAACTAGCATTTAATTCTCCCTCCTATTTGCATCCTTCATTATACTGAATCTTATTTCCCTGTTGTCACTATTATTCAACTGTCCTCCCACCTCAACTTCATCTATAAGGTTGTTTACATTTGTCAGTAACAGATCTAAAATATTAGAAAACAATTTTGGACTGTCTCCTTAAATTCCTATGACTCAACATCTGTATTATCTTCCCAGTTAACTGCACTGATGTTGAAATCATCTAGAATACACACAATTTGATCACAAGCCTTCCTAATTTCATCCCATGAAAATCAACGTTTGTCATATGGATTAACTTTCTTCATTGTACCGATATAGAAACATATGCTTCAGTAATGACACTGTAACATCTGCTTCACATACAACCTCGAAACATCTGCTTAAGTAGTGAAACAAAAACCCACCCCTTTGTAACACATCAGTAATAACACCAAAAAATACGCATCAATAATAACACTAAAAAATCTCTTGGAATAATGACAATAAACTTTCGTCCACCAATGAAGGTGAAACATCTGCTTCAGTAGCGACACTGAAACATGATTCTCTAATAACAATGAAACATTTCCTTGAATGATGACGCTGAAACTTTTGATAAAGATGTGACAATGAAACACTGTTTCGGCAATGACATATGCTTCAGTAATGACATTGAAACATCTTCTTTGGCGATGACATTTGCTTTGATAATTACACTGAAAAATCTATTTCACTAAAGACACTTTAACATCTGTTCCGTTGATGAGGTTGAAACATCTGCTTTGTTAGATTTAAAAGAGTTTAGTGTAGTGCAGTGTAGTAGTTATCACGTGCGCTTAACATGCGCAAGGTCACCGGTTCGATCCCGGCGGCAAGAGGAAAAATTTTAAGATTTTCACCACATTTGCTTGACTAGGATGTTGCTGATGGAGAGAACTCTTTCATCAGTTGACATTACTGGTATTCGAAACATTTAACTAAATCTATTTAAGATAGGAGAACAGCCTTATTAGCTGTACACTACGAGGCCACTTTCTTATCAGTAAGTTAAACAGTCACTAGAGGTGGGCCAACACTTCTCCAGTCAGTGCTTGTATTGCCTCGGGTTACACCACTGGTCCATATAACCAGGTACTGCAGCAGAGTGGCGCAGTGGAAGCGTGCTGGGCCCATAACCCAGAGGTCCGTGGATCGAAACCACGCTCTGCTACGAGTATTTTCTGATCACAGGAAGGGACCAGTGTCTAGGCCTGACTCATCCAGGTCAATAAAATCATAAGAATAAATGGGGTCAGTGTAGGGAAGTGAAATGAGGGGAGAGTTGAACTGGTCAAGCCCAGTACCAGTCCCTTCCCGTGATAAGAAAAAAAACTCGCAGCAGATCGTGTTTTCGATCGCTGGACCCCTGGCTTATGGGCCCAGCCCGTTTCTCCTGCAGTGATTTGGAGCAGACGATGTATGCTTGTATGGCACTGAACGTGAAGATGTGGTCATTGTCACAAATATGTATGACCTTGATTGGGAAATGCTGCCATTTCCAAGTTCAGATCCATATAATCATATACATTTGCCACAAAGGTCGTTTGTTTTCCCCTGTTTTTGTAATCAGCGTCCGTTTAAGTGTGTTCCGTTTGTGGCGTGAACGGTGCGTGAACAATACGGTGTAGTGTGCATTGTGTATTATATATGTTTCCTTTGGGTCACCAGGCTGGGAAAAAGATTATTTAGGGTCGCGATCAAAATGTTTGGAAAACACTGCTATAGGATTAGGTCTACCAGGAAGGTATGAGGGCCTGTTTTATCGTGTGTATGTTGAAGTTTAAAATGAACCTCTGGAATGCTTTTGCCATCACTTTTGCGTATCCTTACCTATTTCTACATAATGAAAATCTGATAGTGGTCTTCATTCAGCTTGGATATATGACTCTTGTATGTACCTTTAAAAGGATCTAGTGAACCTCAGTTTTCGTATGATGTGGTCATGAGACTCCAGCTTCTTGTTCAAGCTTCCAGTATGACTTCAGGGAAGTTGGTGAGGGAATATTAGGTGTGACTCCCATAACTGCTAAACGTTTACAGTCAGACTCTGGAGAGTACATAAGGGAAAAATGTTTCTGGTTGGTTCTCGTACTTCCTTGATTAAGTTTCATGTTAAGTTCTGGATTAGTCTTAACATAAAAATTCGCCCCCGGATGGGCTCGAACCACCAACTTTTCAGTTTACAACCGAACGTGCTAACCAACTGTGCCAAGTAGACTTGGTAATACATCAGCTTCAGGTGGGCTTGCTGACAGATCCTCATGGTGTTGATAGTGTTAGAAAACATACAGAACTGATGTGCAAGAAGAGAGGATGTAACGCTTGTGTTCTCAGCTAGTTTTGGACAAGGACGTAAGTGGTCATTGAGAGTTTCACCCTGTGAAATTAGTAACAAAATATTGGGATTCCAACTAGATAACCGGGAAGATTATTGTTACATCAAACACATATGTGAAACTTTCTTAATGATGCAGACAACAGTCACCTCCATATCCACAGTTCCAGCTACAGGTCGAACTGAAGTTGGAGTATTTCCAGGCCTCTGTTGCGCAATATGTAATGTGAAAAGTAAAACAATGTGTAATGTCCTGCCATCTTCTCCTTACAAGCTCCATGCATCGATTCAAATCTCATATTTTCTTCATATAAGTTCTCTTGCCACCTCCTGTTAGCACAACCATTTCTGAATATAACCATGATAGAATTTAACAAATATCCCTCTCTGATGGACCTACCTCTTCTATTCACTTTACCAACATTCGTGTCTCTCTTCTGTTGAACACTATCTTTGTAGTACCTCTACAAATATTTTACTTCTCTCTGAAACCGATATGTCTAATGCTCTTCTCACTAGCCTGTTTTACATTTCCAACTATAATCTCCACTCACGATTCTGGTTTAAAGGTGCCTCTGCTTATTCCTACACCAACAGAACTGTCGCACTGTTCGAAAAACTTGATTCTTCAAATTTTGATGTTATCTGGTTCAAGATCTGTTTCCCAACTACCACATTTTTCTTCTATTTTACCTATTTCTCTCCCAATTCTATAAATCATATATTTCTGCGACTGTCTAAACTCCTGCCACGTGACTGTGGCATCCTCTTGCCCGCAAGCCGATATCCTCTACTTATGAGATTTCAACGCTCACCATAGAGAATGATGAACGCATAGCAAAGGTTATTGTTGTGGGAATAGAAACAATTATCCTTTCTTCCTCCATGACGAACTATTTTTCAAGTCCATGGTTCATCCGTTATTGTTCTGAGGACATTCAGGGAAGGGATAAGAAATAAGGGCTTGGATAGCCTCTCCATCCTCCTTCTCCCATTTAGCATTTATCACTGCCCGAAATAATTACAAGAACGTTTTTTGAGACGCAAAATGTTCCTTTGTTCAAAGGAAGTTCCTCGTGTTTCACAGACAGGTCTTTCTGGTCTTTAGCTAAGGGCATCGCTAACAACTTCTGTCGCTCCAAAATCCCTTCACTTTTCCGTTCTGACTTTATTATAGCTCTCTCTCCCGTAAACAAAGCAACTCTCTTTGGTTACCGCTTTTCCTCTAACTCCACCTTGGATAACTCTAACATTCTTTCACACACTGATGCTCCTCTTACTAATCCTATGACTCTTCCTGTAATTTCTTTTCGTTCTCTCCGATAAGCGCTTCTCACTCCGGACACAATCACCGTGTACTGAAAGAGTGAGCCTCTTAACTTGTACCTGTGCTTGCTCGTCTGCTCCGTTTTTGAAAGAATTCGTTGGTACATTCTATCCCTGAGAAGGGGGATTGTTCTAACCCAACGGACGATCGTTCTGTTACAATGACATCTATCATTTCCAAAGTATATGAATCCTTCCTAGACTCCCATATCCTTAGGCATCGTGAATCTCACAGCATTCTCTTTGATCTTCAAAATGAATTCCGTAAGGCGAGATCCACTGAAGATGTTCTTTCCTGTAGTAGTAATGTGTGGTCATAATCCATGAAAGATTTTGGAAAATCATATTTAGTTGCCATTCACATATCCAATGCTTTTGAAAGGGTGTGGCATCGGGGTCTCATCTTCAGGTTCCCCTCTTTTTGCTTCCCTCCCTCACTTTGCTCCTCAATATCAAGCTTCTCTGGCCGTCCTGTATCCGCGGTTTTTGATGAATCAGCCTGCCCCATTTCTTCATTACCAGCGGGGTCCCTTAAGTTCTCTCCTTTCTCGTCCACTATTTCTCCTTTTCATCAACGATATCCTCCATTCCATAAACAACTAAATGCAATCAACTGCTGACGACTAAACATTGCAATCCTCCACATCCTTCAGTTCTGCTCCTTCCTTTCTCATTCAAAATAGATCTCGTCTCAACACAACTTCCTCAGTCAACTCAGACTAGGACAGCATATCTCAGGGCCGTAAACGAAATCTAGTTAAGTTTAATGCCTCCAAGACCCAATTTCAACCCATCTCTCTATCGAAAATTCCCCACAACTTTCCTCTCTCCTTTGGCGGTTTTGTAATCCCCTGCATCCTTACTTAAAGAAGTCGAGTCGAAAGAGGTCTGATTTACCAATTCTTCAAGGCTAACGTGAAAATTTGACCCGCTTGCCCTACGCCGCAATTTTCGTTCACTTTCCTTCTTCTATCGGTACTTTTTTGGTTTGCGCTCCCCAGAGCGTTAGCTGCGCGTTCTCCCTCACCACTAGCTAGACCACTCAATACACGGCAAGCTACTGGGTACCATGATTACTGTGTGTCCGTTGGCAACTCACACTCAGGAGTGGGCCGTATGGATAAATGTTTCTTTCCCTACATTTTGAAACTTCTAACTCTCTACCCTCTAATGTAATTCCCAGTAACTAATACCTGGCATATTTTGAAAGGGAGATTTTTCTCTTCTTCCAAAACTCGTAAATGCTTTCCGTTGACTCTAATTTTTCTTTTTCATAATTCTCACTGTATTTGATGGGGACTTCTGTCCATGACCAGAGCTATCTCTCTTATAAATCTCTAGGATGGTAGTTACACATTACCTCCTTTCCTTCAAACTGTGATGTATGTCCCTTAGGAGATTCTCTCTCCACAGAGAATCATCCACTTACTTTCCAGTAATCTTTTCCAGGGCCTTACAAACCACACTCGTTAGTGACACCAGTCAGTAAGTTGAGCGCCTTTTCACGGTTTTCCTTTCTATGCTTCTCTCCAGTGACATATTGAACAGTAATTCAGTTGGTCTATCAAGCGTGTCTGCACACATCTTTAGCACATATTATGAAATTTGATCAGGACTATGAGTCTTGTATGGGTCAAGTCCCCTCTAAATTGTTAATATCTTTTCTAGATACCTCAACGGTTTACAAAACCTCCTCCCAAGTCCATCTCACTGGGGGTTTCAACGTTCACCATCGGGAATGTTTGAATTCCTCCCATACGGACAGTGGAGGGATCGAAGCCCTCACATTCTCCA
>JAYMFT010063462.1:0-14823 GCA_038088735.1 Panulirus argus | reverse complement strand
TATATATATATATATATAATGAAGCGCAATCCACTAGGTACCAAATACATCTAGAATGAGTCACAGTCACACGTCTGACTCTAACCCCGCTGCCAAAGCCACTCTGGAGGTTACACTGTGGCCCTCATCACTCCACTCCCCTCTGGACTGCACTCTGAGACTCGCTCTTCACGATCCTCACACTTAACACATATCATGAACCCCTACTTCTTCCCCAGCCCACTTTGGGCCCAAACTCCTCCTAACCCACCCACTCTGGACCACCCCATATTTTCCTAAGTTCTCGCCTACTGTGTCCCCCCCACAGAGACCCAGGCTGCAGCGACCAGATTTATACTTCATCATTTCACCGGAAGCTTTGTTGTCTTCATCTAAACAGCCTTCTCAGTCTGGCTTTAATATGCATCATATTGCTGGAGCTGACCTTTCTTAACACTTTCAATCAGCCTCGTAAAACTGACATCTGTTCAGCTACATTACGTAGCTTTACCATCCATCATAAATCTATTTCGGTCGTTTGGCTTTCTCAGCCAGAGTTAATCCCTTACCATCCTTGACCACGACAGAATAACCAACTTTCGCCAAGACAAAACAGCCTTTGGGTGCGGTATTCTGGCCTCTGTAGCGACCCTTCCTGGTGAGGTCGAAAACAATGCCATCACCTCCGAGGGCTCTACCGTCGTGCCCAAGGGTCGTACCGTCGTGCCCAAGAGTTGTACCGTCGTGTCCAAGGGTCGTACCGTGGTGTCCATGGGGTTAATTGCACTAAAATCCGGCTGTCTCTCCGGGCACACCGCTAGCTGGCGCCCGCCTGGCCCAGCCTCTGACCCGACAAAGGTCCCCTCCACATTTTTCCAAAATATTCTCCCCTTCGCAAAAATGCCTCAGTTATCTTTTACACATTTCCCACTCTTTCAGCGGAACAATTCTCTTGTTATATCATACAGTCCTTCGACATTTTTTTCGGCCATTTTAGCATTCGGCCATTTTCGTCCATGATGTGTGGCCTTTTATGCCCTTATGTTTCTTACGGCCTTTTGTAAGAGAACACCGAAGAATTCACCACTTTATTCTGAGATGAGATCTGTTTCACATGTGGTAATAATACATCGTTATTCACGTGACTCCTTCTTCCTGTGTTTGTCAGTTATGTGTCAACGTCCCAGCACATCGATCACCCACTCCTCGTGCTACAGTCAGGCTTCGCTCTTCCTCTTATCATGTTTCTACAGAATTCATCTTTGCTCTTATTTTCCTTTACGATTCATCATCGGTGTTCACTGAACGTTTCTCTAGTTTTCCTAAAGTGTCTTTGAACGTTTCGCCTACCTCCTATCTTATGTTCCCACTTCCATTTTCTCTTGCTCTGCAACATACCTCCCACCGAATACGTAACCTACAACCTCCCATTTTCTGTTTGCATCCCATTTATTACTCTGTAACAAACCTCCCAACGAATGACACACGCTGATTTCCCATTTTCTCTCGACCTCTCGGCAGGGAGGCGGTCCTGCGCCCCTGCCCTGTGTGCCGGGTCACGTGGTACTGCAGCAGCGAGTGCCGGGAACTCAGCTGGCACCTGCACAGGTGGGAGTGCCCGTACCTCAAGCGGCGTTTCTCCTCCCCGCCGCAGGACTTCGTCAGATTGATGGCCAGAATCATCTTCAGGCTCAGGGTAAGGAAAACGGGGGAACGTAGATGAAGGTGAATTTACAGAACCAGATAAAAAAAAAATGGGGAACAACCGACTGTCAGTGAATAAAGTAAATATAAATTTGTGATTAATTTAATATCAAACGTAAATTGAGAATAGAGCAGTTTAGATAATAACTCGATGAGTATGGATGACAAACCATGAAACTGGGAGTTGGATAGGAATGGAAAAAGGAAGAATTAGGATAAAGTAGGAATGGAAACCAACTAACAGTAACGCAAAGGGAAGATGTAAAGATGAAAATAAGAGTGTGTGGAGAGAAGGAAAAAGAAAATGCTGCTGAGAAGTGAACTATGTAATCTGTTACTATATTTCCCGTTCACGCCTTTCACCCTCCTGCATGTTCATCGGGTCCTGATTGCTCCAGATCTTTTTCACTCTATCATTCCATTTCCAGTTTAGTCTCCCCGTTCTCCAATCCCCTTCACTTCTGACACACACACACACAGTACCACACTTCTTAACAGCATTTTCTTTTTTGAATATACAACCCAGAAGGTTAACATAGAAAATGGATGTCAGTAGTAAGTTGTAGAAACTGTTGTTTGATTGGCTTGGGGTAATTATGGGCGGGCGGGCGTGTAGTTGTCTCTGGTGAGGGAGCAGCGAGGGAAGCAACAGGCAGGCCAGTGTCGGGTGGCGTTGGACCGTCTCCAGCTGCTGTTAACCACTCCAGCTCCAATGATAAGTATTTGTTTTTCGTGAACCAAACACCATTTTCTTCGACGTCTTCGCGGTGCATATATTTCTGAGGAACTGCTTCCATAATGCCTGTCTTCTGTAGGTTGTGTCGTGAGGCCACACTAGTGGGAGACGTCCGACGCCGGAAATCTATACTTCCAATGTTAGCGCTCAAAGGTGAGGGTGGTGCCCCGCACTTGCCCAAAATTTCATTTGCACAAAAGCTGTTCGTCTTTATGCTCTTCCTGCAACCCAGGCACAAGGAAGTTGAGTTTATCATGGACGGAAAGAACGAAAATACTGTAGAGGTCGAGTCGGGTTTTGGACGAATCTGTGAAGTGATTCATGAATTTCGCTTTATGTATCGTTCTTTCTAAGGCTAAATATCAATACAAAATGTTCACGTTATCAAGACAATCTTCTCTATTATCCTAAATACGTAAAAGTCGTTTTTAGTCAATATTACATAGAGATCACGAAAGTTATTATCTTGGTTACTACAAACACGATAAATACTCCACAAATCGAGTACTGATTGGTCGAACCTGCCAAGGGAGGGTGATAAGCTGGGCCAATCAACTTTCGCCATGTTGGTCTTTGTAAGTTTAATTAACTGTTCAGCTGATTAAGGAGGCCTTTTCTCGCAGCAAACGCCAGAACATCCCCAATCAAGAGGGTGTGATCTTGGGGAGGCCTGTTATCGCCCTCACGTGATGACAGGTAACGGGCACCTGCTCTTGATAACACCAAGTAGGATACAGAGCTACATTGATAACTCCACAAAGATAACTGCCAAGGAAATTACCCAGCGGTTCCTGGTATGATAGGGAAGGGCTGGGGAGCAGGGAGAAAGATGATGACGTCATCATTAATACAATACGTCAACAGCAGAGGGAGAAAACGTGATGTAATAAGTAAAGGGAATATTGTAATCTCTGAATACAGTTGATGAAAGGGATGATATCCCCTCCGTAATACAATATTTGAAGAGGGTAATGTATTATTTGTAATACAATACTTAGAGGGGTAATGTAATCTCTGTAATACAATACGTGAAGGGGACGACATCCCCTTTGTAATGTAATACTTAAAGGGGGTAATGTAATCTCTGTAATACAATACATGAGGGAAACAACACTGCCCCTGTAATGCAATACAAGGGTAGGATGTATTCATACATCACTTGTAACCGATAACGCCCACGTACAACACGTGAGACCCAGTACATAAATCCTCTAAATCCAATCAGGATCATCGTCACCCTAACTACACCGCCACACAGTGAAAAAGCAATTTACCTTTATTTTTTTTTTTCATAATAACTGTTCACTAAATACAGCAGAGCAGATCGTCCGGCGGGTCTTACAGGCCTCCCTGTGCTGTGTTCCTCCAGCATTATTCACAACACGATCCCTGATCACTGCCCTCAGGCGCCACACACCACACGGCCAGCCCTCCACTCTCACAGTCCATTCATCTCTCCGTGGCACTGTCTGGCAGTGGTGCTCCCCGCACTACCCTCTACCACACTGCCATAGCATCACCCACTCTACCGAGTGCCCTACTTGTCAGCCTCAACTTGAAAGGTGTCCTCATCCAAGCTCATCTCTAAGGACTTCCTCACCAAACAAACGTTTCTCATGTTGTCTATCGTAACTATAAGTCAGTAGTTCTTGCTACACGACACAACAGAAATATAGTGTCATATGCACACATCAGAATCAGAATAAGTTCTGCATCGAGCAGGCATTATCGGGCCACTTCTAACTTGCCATTTCCTTACGTAATTTGGGCGCCTTCCACGGTTCTTCCTTTAATCAGTCAACGATAATTTTCTGCTGATCACACTGTGGTGATCATCACAGCCAAATACCTATAACTTCCTAAACATATTGCAGTTCGCCTCGATATTTACTACCAGAGAGATTGTTCGTCTTCGGCCACGCGATTTACCACTTTTTCCGAGTCCTCCTCTGATCCAGCTAATACAACGGCATCATCATCGTACAGTACCAGAGGTAGTTTCCCTTCCGCTCCAAAACCGTTCAGCCGTCCCTTGTAATCGCCCGCTTGAGGCTCCCACCACACGTATCGCCTCGTCAGCAGAAACATTCAACATTCACTGTAAAACTGCACAGCCTCGAGGCACGTTAAGAGAAAGAGGAAATGTCAAACGTGTGAGAGAAGTGGCGAATATGAGCGCAGGGAGGAAAGTGGCTCGAGTGAAGCTCAAACAACTCCCATACCACAGTTCACTCTCTCACAAACATCTTCCTCACTATCAGGACTCATAACAACACTCAACACGCTTCCTCACTCGCAATGTACAGTCAAACCTACGTAAGTACTCAGCTCCTATTCATCAGATCGAACGCCATCTCTGAACACACAAACGTGACACACACATTCCTGGTGAGGCTCCAGAAGGCACGACATACACACACACACAACGCCAAATGCTTCCGATCCATTTCTGTAAAAATTCTTTCACCATCAGCCAACGAACCAACCACACTCCCCTCTCGTACGGTCATGTGCCGCATGGCCGCCTCCTCCGTCAGTCCGTCCGTCTGTCCGCGGGTGTGACGCAAAATCTGTAACGTAACAAGTGGGTCACGGGGTCACTGCAACCTCTGAAATACAACAGGACGATTGAGGGAAGATAGTGTCAACCCTCGGGTAGAATACGAGGGTTGACGGATGGACGGAGGGGAAACACGACGAATTTACTGTAGTACAATAGCGGCTTCCGCTGGAGTCCGTCAACACTCGGACACAATAGATGCCTCTCGAGGGGGAGGAGGAGAGGGGGGGGGGGAAGGCTGCTATTGTAATACAATATGAGGGATGAAGAGGGGGTGGGGGATGGGGGGTTAAGGAACGGCTGTAGTGGGCGTCCTGGGCGTCAGCAACGTCAGAAGAGCCTGAGCAGTGTCGTCAGCAGCATAATGTGTCCACTGGAAGGGTAGTGTCTGCAGAGCAGTCAGGTGTCAGACTACAGGAGAGGAGTCAGGATGCAGAAACACCAGCAGTGCCCGGGTCACACCAGCAGCAGCAGTAGCGGCTGGGCACCAGCAGGAGGTGGTTCGTACCTCCTACCCTGCAGGTGATGATCACTAGGGACACACGAGGACTCGTCTGCTCTGCTAATGAGAATATTGCCTCTACGTCCTCCCGAGACCCGCCGAACATCCCACTCAACCTGATTTTGAGGAGGCTGGTGACAGTCGACCTCACGCCTGGCCACGCTGCCGGCATGTGGAGCGGAGGTTATCACCCTGCGATGGACAGATGGAACAACAACGTATGTTTGAAGAGGCAAATCCTGTCCACCTTCAGCGATGAGGCTCACCCGTCCAACATAACGGGATTCGAACCTCTCAATGCTACAGCATGTGGCGGTGATAACAAACCACGTGGATTGCCTAATGACTGATCATAATACGTCTGTTGGATAACCGTAATATCCTCACCTCCACTGGTCAGCTCCAGCTGGCGTCAAGCACTGAGGATCACAGGATTGGTTCCAGCCCTATGGCGCGCCCGAGCAATGTAATCAGTGGTGTTGTAATCCACCTGCTGCAGAAAGTGACCTTGTCTTTCTCTAGGTAATCACCAGGCGGCGCCGCGCGCGGAGAGTCATTCTGGACGGAACTGTATCTTCGTCAGCGAACGGAAAATGATACAATACCGTCGAAGATCTTCTCGCCCCAAAAGAGACCATCTTACCTTCTACGTGGAGTGCGTTCTCGAAGCTAGAGGAACCCTATATAAGGGATGTACATGTTACTGAATAATAATAATGATGATAATGATAACAGATCAACACACTGAAACTAATTCAACAGATAATACGAGAAATCAGTCAGAAACACCTGAGAGAACATCAGACAAGAGCGCGCTGTGCTAGAGAACAGTACGAATTGTGCGAAAGAACAGCATTAAGTACGTCAGAGAACAACTTTGCCAACAAAAACAAAATGAATTTATCATCATCTCTCTCCAGCAAACCAACATGGGAAAAAACGTCTTCGCTTGATCCATTGTGACGAGACAAAATATACGGTCTGGATAAACTTGTCGTCGGAATCCTTCGCCTCCCGCCTCCCTCCACGCTTTACATCCCGGCAAGAACCGACTCCAAACGAGTTATGAAAACCTGAGGTCATTTTCTTGCAAGTGAACCTAACTTTCGAGGGAAAAATGTTTGGGGAAAACTCCAGCTCAGACTTTGAGTGCGGGACAGACTTTCTGCAAGCCGGGCTCTTCCCGCCCTTACGAAAGAATGACGTGCGTGAACCTCTGTCAGGAAGGCGACAGATGCGGCACACAGGAACCACCCCCTCATCTCCTCTCCCTCCCACCAACCAGCCAGAGTTCTCCGCACAGTCGTCGGAACCGGATGCGTGCCCGGGAACCGACCAACGGTGGCTGTGGTGGCGGACGCCGCAGCATTATTGGTGACGCATCAGTTATTAGTGAGAATATCTCAATACTCTGCGGCTCTGGAGACACCCAGTCACTGACTTATAGTTCCAGAAGCGCAAAGAAAGTCCCGGGAGAGGTGGCTGTTAAGGTCTGCGATCGGCTGTGCTGACGCCTTAATCAGGTCCTGCGCAGCATGCGAATGGTTCTGTGATGTTCAGCTTGTCTTGAACATTGGGGCAACTTACTGTTACGTAGTTGTTCTGTCAACATCACGTGTTTTGAGTTCTGTCATCTCAGAAACACAACACTCCTAACTTAAAAACATGTGGTATGATTCTCTAATACATAATTTCATTGAAAACACACACACACATACACATACACAAAGACACACATGCACGCGCTTGCGCGTTTTTGCTCCGTGAAGTTCGGTGAAACTTGTTTTCACGGATCCTGCTCCGTATCTCTCGTATTCATCCTTGTGTTCGAGGCAGGGAATCAGGCCAACGAGTATCGCCAGGACTGGATGGAGTCAGTGTCAGGTTTGGACATCTTGCAAGCAGTGACGCTTCGTGACGGTGGTCTCAAGACTGACATCATAAGTGTTAACCTTCAGTGACTCCTTCCTGTAGGGATGACCTTACAAGCAATACGAACACAGCGCCCCAGACTGTCGTGAGGGTGAGTGAGGGAGAGACGAAGAGCAGACTGTGTCTCTTTTTCCCCACAGTGGAAGCAAGAGACAGTGATGACAGCAGCAACACAGTCAGAGAGACACGCTGACACCTGCTATACCAAAAAACGAAGCTTGGCGTTCATTCTTACGGGAGGTCAGAGTGACGGCGGACACGAGGGTCGCAGCTCTGCGTCTGCAGTGTTGCACGTCGCATGTCAACCTGAGCAGAGAGGGTCTGGGACATCGGTCCACTCCTGGATCGAGAAGGACGGGCGTTATGACGAAACGAGTTTATGTTGGCAAGATTCTAGAGACCGGCGAGGGGGATAGGATGGGGGGTGGAGAGACTGCGATGGATGAGAGCCAATTCTGGGAGACGGCCTCTAGGACTTGAGGAGGAACGCCACCTGAACCGTGAGCATTGTTGGGATGGCAGTCTCGACGACCAGACAAAACACCGCAAACATGAAATTTACCGGTTGACATACGGGAGGGACGGATGGGACGTGCCTTTCCGCCTCAGTAACCGTTGGGATTTAAGGAATGGGTCTATTACAGACCTGAGTGAGGCTGCAGACGTTTGCTTAACCTTCACATGACATGGCTGGAGCAAGACAATGTTGCACGTAACGGCAGGTGGAGCTGCCTGGTTAGCTGGTTACTTGGTTGGTTGGTAATCTGGGCTTTTGTGCCAACTGACCACCGCCAACGTCATCTTGCAACTACCAACCGAAAAAAACTCTAAGCAACTTCTCACGTGTTCAGGATAATCACAAGACCATACGCGCTCTCCCCAGGGAGGCTGAGGCGAAGCTGGGTCGCCTTATATAACGGAAAGTCTTGGGGAGTGATATCATGGGTTAAAAAAAAGTTAGGATAAAATAATTTGCCTGAAGACCAGCAATCTCTTGATGCCCACCTTGTGTGACGGTACTGTCCAGAGTAAAACTGTGTGTGTGTGTGTGTGTGTTTGTGTGTGTGTGTGTTAAGAGGAGAGGGATTTCCACAAGTGCTGCTTCGTCTCTTAACCTTGAATTTACGTACCATGTCTTTACTCATGTATGTACGCACACACACACACACACCCTAAGTCTAAGCTAGGAATCCATTTACCGACCAACCCCGAGGAGAAGATAAACACCAAGATTGTAATCACTTTATGCCATGGTACAAAGTGATTACATTTCACCCCTAATTGTCCTCTTGATACCGGTACATTCGTTATAAACTTGAGATCTCCAGTGTTCTTGGTGTGGACATAAAGAGAAGCTGGCTCCTACAGTCATGAGGTAAAAAATATCAACAAAAGAATATCAGAGAATTTGTACATTATTCTTGAAATGAAGATCTTAATACACTGTTGACCAGTGTTTGGTACACTAGCAAGACTGTGAGCCAGTCTGCAGGAGCAAAAGTTAACAGGACTTCTTAATAAAGTGACAGAGTGTGACTCTCAATAAGCTGAAGGCTTTTCATCCTGGAGATACATGCTGGATTTTTACTTAAAACTCTGGGATATATCTGCAAGTCTGTTTAATATCAGAATCCGGGAAGCGGTTAAAGTCTCTATGGCAAACGACTCTAGGAAACCCCATCCCCTGCACACCGGCGGCTCTAGTGAGCTGTACCATAAACTCTGATTTATATTAAGCTCTAACGACAATATTTATGTGAAAGGATTTAAAAAAATATTTTAAACTGAACACCTCTCGTTATTTGACAATGATACTCAAGGGAAAATGTCGAGAGGTGTGTGCGTGTTTCCTAGATGACGGAGCATTGGGTAACAACCTACCAAACCTACCTGTTTGACACCATTACTACACCACGCTGGTTTTGCCAACACCCTGACGCCACCTTACATAAGGGACACACACACACACACACACACACGAAGTATTCCTTGGCCACATTAGTCAAGCAGTTAACGCGTTCTGGGAAGAGGAGGCGCGTGAGCCCTGTTGAGAAGGAGGAAGTGCACCAGAGAGCAGCCTTGTTTACTTAGTGTTGCAGGTGATGTAGTGGCCGACCCTTGGGTTCCTCAGAGTCTACCCCACGGGAGTTATGTTCGACGAGTCTGTTGCTGTCCGCCCACACTACTGTGTCCTTGTCTTAAGTCTTGTGTTCATTCTGTAGTGTCTAAATGACGAGGACTTCTCCGTAAGCCCAAACCTAAAAAAAAATTCTGTTAACGTTTTACACCAGTTTACATAAAACCTTAGGCATCTTTACCTGTGTGTCAGTCATTAATCATATCACAGTAAAAAATTCAGTAATTGTATTAAATTAAAATATTCACCAAATATATTAAAACAAAAATTTACCAACGATATTACAGTAGCAAATTCAGTTATTATATTACAGCATCAGATTCACCAATTATTTCACTAACAAATTCATTTATTGTACTCCAATGACATAATCACTTATATCTGTAACAAATTTACTGGTCATATTACATTAAGAAAGTCAAAACATTCTGAACCCCAAAGACATTTTCATTACTTCAGGACGGAGGCGATAAAATTGTGGAAAAATATTCAGAAAGGGAAGGGAGGAGGTTCAGAGATCTGATGAACCGTAAGTGTGTGTGGTCGTGTCTCGTACAGTCAGGTTATGGCACGTCAGTTTGTGTCCAGTCTCCTGCTGCTTGACATGTCGCTTTCCTTCAGGAAAATACTGAATCAGAGTAATTCTTAATACATATTTGTGTAAAAAAGCATTTATTAGATTTCTGTATGCTAATGATTCATCTCTGCATTGATCATATTGTGCTACTAACCATTATTTGCTCTTGATTGCAAGTGATCAGTGTGTTGCTTTGTGGAGTGGAGAGGAGCATGGAAGAGGGGTTGTCTTGAGTGTGATGTGTGTGCATTCCTCAAACTCCGTAACATAACCCGGATGTTTCCTCTAGTTATTAACTAGACACACACACACACACACACACACACAAGGCAAGATGCGTATAAATCTTACGCCCAGTAACACAGAGATAATCACTCAGGTCCACATGAACACACACCTTAACGTACACATCAAAAGAACAATTAGGTCAGTCAGTCTGCTGACCAGAGAGGATAGCGATGATGATGAGACGGGGCTACTGCTACACCAATGACACAACATGACGCCTGACACACTGACACCTCCAGCTGACGCATGAGTTTGACCTCTGTCATTCGTGTGTCTGTATAAACTACACAAAAAAGCACGTTCCCTTCCGAGTGTTGGATCAGTTTTCTTGGCACTGAAATATTTATTTTCATGATTCAAGTTACTATTAAGTTATTGTTATTATTCAAGTTATTGTTAATCTATTGTCATTATTTAAGTTACTGTTCAGCTATTGCCAATATCTAAGTTGCTGTTAAGTTACTGACATTAAGTTACTGTTAAGTTATTGCCATTATTTAAGTTACTGTTATTGCCATTATTTAAGTTACTGTTGAGTTATTGCCATTATTTAAGTTACTGTTAAGTTACTATCTTTGTTTTAGTTACTGTTTAGTTATTGTCATTATCTAAATTGTTTTTAAGTTATTGTTTATTGTTACTATGCTTTTGATGAGGAAGGTTATGACACTCTTCTCTCAGGAGTGTGCCAGCCACCACCCCGCTCCCCATCCTCTAGCTGGACATGATGGACGCGTGACCCCAGCCAGTCTTCCTCTGTTTATATATCGAGTCTTGACTATAATCCTAACCATCTTAACTTGAACTATCAATGAACAAGACCATATTACATTTTTTCTTCCCTATGTTGTCAATACAGGTCATATGGTTACCAAATCCTCATTTGCAAATTGTTTTTCTTTACCTAATTATGAACATAAGGTAAATGAAATATAACATTCATGGTCAGTTTCACGTTAATGACTATTGCTTTGTGGTATGCTAATTATGACCGACCCGACAGCTGTAAGTCACCATCTACTACATTGCTGGTGTTGAGGCCAGCGCCTGCCACCTGCCAGAGGCCCTACCGCACCTGCCACCACCTGGCACCACTCGTGACAACCAACCAATGTTTACTGTGATGTTGGGTGGGGTTCATAATCCCTGGGAGAAACACGCATTTACGAAGAGAAGGAGATGAAGGGGGTATATTTCCGTGCTCAGGCGAGGTGGGGGAAACATTCTGACGATAAGCATGTGCAGCATTTACAGAATCGTTAAATAATTGTCAGAGTTAACAGGAGAGGATTGTGGAAGATGCCGAATCTCTATGGTGGGCGTGGAAGACTTATCATTATGATTAACAGATCTATGATGGACTTAGCGCCTGTGTGAAGGTAAATGGCAGTATCAATGAGCAATGTGCAGTAGGTGCTGGAGTGACTCAAGGCCGTGTCTTGTCACCACAGTCGTTTAATGTCTTGTGGACGTGACGCGACGTGTGGATCACGCAGCGACGATGGATTCCGGTAACGTCAGCCGACGTGTTTTCTTGAGGCGGTGAGACGTGTCCAGCAACTCAGACGTGCCAACCCTTATGTGTCCACTGAGATTCCGGGTAATACGACTCGTTTTTCCGTTGCCACACCAAGTCGAGATTGTATGCCAGTTCTTCAGGGCTTTGCCCACCTCAGCAGAGCAGTAAGGCCTCCAGTCAAAGACACAAAATAAAACCGTAGCCAGGCAGTACGTGTGGAGGACCCGCAAACCCGTTTACCGCGGTCGGGTTGGAGCGGTTCCTCAAGTGAGTGGGTCACCCAAGTCCTATACAGGTTTACTCCTACCGCTGCCCCGCTTCACCTGACCCCCAGACGCCCTCGCCATCTCGTCCCTTCTCCCTACACACCACCAGCGTTTCTGAACAACTCACCTCAGCTTCCGTCCAATCTCGAGGGTAAACCTCTCAAACAGCTACCCCACGCTGCAAGACTTCAGTAATCAACCATTTGTCTTGTTTTGTTTTACTGCCGATGTGGTGCACTCCTCTGTCACTGTTTTTCTTTACATACTTCTGTCTTTGCGAGATATTAAACACTGGATCCTTTATCTATAAATGCTCCGCCAACAAAACTCCTGAAAAATGTGTTACTTCTTCATCTACCGCCCCCCCCCCCCCCCCCCCCCCTTTTTTTCCTAAGCTGCATTCAACGACGTTCCAGCCCCAGCGAGCGGCCCTCCTCCCCCAACCCCTGCATTCACCACCTCTCAGCCCTGGACATGGATTTCGTCGCCTCCCATTACCAACCCGACCTGCGCCACACTCTCCGGTCACACACCCTACCCCCTCCCTTCATCCGGGTTTCCCCTGAAAGTCTGCCTTCCCACAACAACCTCCTCTCCCTCCCCACCAGATGACCCATCGTGCTTTTTTCAACTGCAGCAAGCCCTCCCCAGCTGTCCACTATAAACCATGTTCTGCTGTGCCGCCAGACTACGCGGACATCAAGAAGAGTGAGGAGCGGAAGGCGGACGCCGACTACCTGATCCAGGAGCTCAAGAGGTACATCGGCGCCAGATACATTCCCAACTACAGCGACTTCCTGGGCATATACGGCAGGGTGAGTATGGTCTCAGGCTCATTACTAACTCAGAGTGATTACCGCGTCCAATGCTGTTGTGGTCGTTGAGTCGTGCGCTTTGTTGGAGATAATGGAAAGGATCAGGAATGTTGAGGGATTGTTGTTTATGTGTTATCTAAATGCACATAGAGTGATGGAGTCATACACACGTGGGGCCCCTCCTCTGATCCTCGTATGTTTTGTATACAGGACGACACCTTTCCCAGTGAGACATTTCCTTCTCTTCGTTCACCTTCGTCCACAAGTCCACACCTCTGTTGCTTCTGGAAGTGCCTCACGTCCCACCGTGCATTTCTTTTGCCTAAATCCAAATCAAGTCTTCTGGATTTTCTTACGATCTCAAAGAATTGTTCTATATTAACCTCGTTAGTGCCTCATGGAAATGTGCATGAAGTTCTCATGTTACTCATTCTTTCTTTTACAACGCGGGCAGATCGACTCTCTTACGACAACACATCCTTTCCAGTGGAGTAGACTTATGGCACACGACGATCCTCCCCACAGGTGAAAAATCATTGACGAAACAGTGGGTTTTGTTCAGCCTCTCTGAGGTGGATTGTTAGTGTTCTAGTGAATGAGGTGTAATCCATGTTGCCAAGCCTACAGTCATCACCTGGACACGAGGACTTGCAGGTCACATCGGATCTCTTGATGGGGCTCGGGTCCCGGATCATGCTGTCTTTCATAATCATGCAGATGATTTTGGTGTTCTGATAAAATATGATCAGCTTCATTCTACCCTTATTGTTGACACAAGTGACGTTATCACTCGTAATCTGACAAATTACCCACTCATCAATTATGTAGGCGGGATGGTTGGTTGACTATCTAGGCTTTAGACCTAACAACTTCAAAGGTTATTTACCCCATTTTTATTGCTACTTCCACAGACCGAAAAATCTTTAACATCTTCTTCAGGTGTTGGGATAGATCTAAGACGACCTACTCTCTCATTATGCATCTGGCCCATTACAGGAAGGAACCAAATGTTTACGGTACTGTAGTCTGAGATTAAGATTAATGCTAAGAACCAAACAGTAACAGTATTAAGAAACTTTCTCACGGGATATGATGTTTGCGGACCAAAGTCCCGGGATACGGCACCCGCACGCTGTACTGACACCTTGTCAAGGCAGGCTGAGCCAAAAGCCTTGGTCTGTAGAGCTTCAGCAAGCATGCAAGCGCGCACTCACTAATGTCACACGACTTAAACGGTGGGATAAAGATTAGTTCGACTGCAGGAGAGATAAGGCAACCGTGCAGACGCGTATGGAGACGCATTACGATGATGGTGAGTGTTGCCGCTGGACCAGACGAGTGTGTCTCTGTGACCTTCCTCCCTCCCACCATGACTCACACACACACACACACACACACGGGCGAGGCACCTGACCCGTGCCAGCCGCTGTACATCCACAAATATCCCGAAAATAATGTGGTCGCGCTTGAGCTGTGCCTCACGTGATGCTGGCGCCAAACATAACTTCCGGGGAAGGAAAGGTCACAACGGCGGTTGGAACTGTACTGGCTAATGAATTACACAGCTTAAGAATTCCATTATGACTATTGGGAGAGCAGTAACCATCCATTTATGAAATTTGTTAAAATGAAGAACAAATCACTTCGGTTGAGTTTAGGAGAGACTACTTTCAATGCCCTGGACACGCTATGTTTCTGAGAACCACATAAAACGAGAAAAATATTATATCACAAATCACACACACACACACACACACACACACACACACACACACACACACACACACACACACACACACACACACACA
>JAYMFT010063452.1:0-14823 GCA_038088735.1 Panulirus argus | reverse complement strand
TCTCTCTCTCTCTCTCTCTCTCTCTCTCTCTCTCTCTCTCTCTCTCTCTATCTATCTATCTATCCATCTATCTACCTTTTTAACTCTCTCTCAAATGTCCCATCCCTCTCCATCGCCATTGCCCATACTCACAGCACACTAACCACACTCACAACAAACTCATTCGACAAACACACTTTTATAACGATCTCACACTTAACACTCATTCCCACCGGTCCTCTCCATACACTCACGATACTTTTTAGGCAGACTTGTGACAGTCGTAAGACAAATCCAAGACATACTTACAACACACTCTTGGCTCATGAAAGTCTCATTACTTTCACAGTAAACGACCCTCACCTGACACTCTCGGTACACATTTCCGACACGTGAGACCCTCATAACACACTCTAACCAACATACAGCAAAGGGCATACAACACACTTATGTCACTCTCATGACACACGCTAAATCATCCTGGTATACGGACACTAGGAACAGAACATATTCACAACACACTCAGAACACTTCCGCAACACACAACAAAAAACATTTGTAACAAAATCGGTAAGTCCTCATTACTGGCGAGCCACAACATACTCGCAACACTCCCAAAACGCATGACATACAACATTCAAAATATAACAACACACTTATATAACAGACTTACAACGCTCACGGCTTAGAGCACACAGCACAATATGATCCCAACTCTCCAAGGGACACTTTCACGACACTTATATCAAGTAACATTCACAACACAACACACTCTTACTACGCACGAGAATCATCACATATCCACACTTACGACAGGCTCGAAACGCACTCATTACACACAACCAACGACGTATTTGCGTCGCTCATAATACGCTCACCGCACTAAAGACACACACAGTACTCATATTGCACTCACACAACACACCCAGGATGCTATCGTATCATACACAACACTTACAATACACTTACGACACTGTCATGACGCAAACGACGCTCTATCGACGTTTTCAGGCTATTCTCACGACATTCTTACGACTCTCACGACATTTTTACTACACTCACATGACGCATCCATTATGGACAACACACAATAGTAATACATCACTTTTACTCATACTTTACATATTAGGAACACTCATATTTCTTCGAGGTGTCGTGTGTGAGGTGAAGATGATGGTCATGGAACGTATGACTGCGTCTCCTTTCGAGGGGACTCGCACTGTCAAGCCAGACACGTAACTGATAAGAAAAAAATCCTGAGAAGGAGTGCGGATTCTTTGATGCCAGTTTTACCTTTCCATAATGACAGTGATATTGTATAAGGTATCATACCGCATGGGTATTGTATACAGTGCCATAATGTATGATAGTTTGTAAATGAAATCAGGTTCTTGGACTGCCGGTAGTTTAGATGAGGCAAAACAGAGGAAACATCAGCTACTGCCCTCTGGAGGATTTCCTCCCAATCACCGTATGTGAGGCGCTGCTCAAGCATCCCGCATCTAAAGTAAAAGAAACATAAAAGTCATGACATTGTCATGAAAAATACTCGTGATATCTGACACAAGCACCACATTGCAGCAACATTAACCTTTCCACACACTCATGTCAGCCTCGCGTCTTATGAAGCACTCACAATGCAATCATGGTGCTCTCGCAATATTCACACAGTCCCTCACGACAGAATATACACTCATGACGCATACACACTCATGAGACGTCACATTCGAGATGCATTGTAAGACAATATCACAATACACTTAAGAGATACTTATGGAAATATATACATAAGGACTCACGAGACATACGAAACAGGCACGACTCTCTCAAGGGAGACACGACGTCATCCTCCAGTGAGGGTTAATCAGTTTTCCTCGGCGAAAGTGTAACACTGCCAGAACTGGAGTGGAACTTGTAACGAGGTATGGACAGAGAACGCCTCAAACACAGTGCATCAAGAATGTCAGGAAATGCCAGCAAGTATCAGAGAATAATAAGATAAAAAGGAATAACAGAAAATGATAGAAAATATTGAACTTCCTGTACATAAAGCAGAGAAAACTGAAAAGATATTAGTTTATTTGCGAGATGCTGAATATAACTAGGAATGGCTAGGTATATAGCTAAGAACAGCTAGGAATATTGCTAAGAACGCTGAGGACTATAGCTAGGAATTTCTGGGAGTATTGACAGGAATGGTGAAGAAGAATGAATGGTCAGTTCTTAATAGAAAATAAGTAGGAATAACAAAACGTAACGAAAAGTAACTGAGAATTGAATGCAACAAGAGTTGTAGAGAATAACAGGAATAAAGGCAAATAACAGGTAAGGTTAAGAAATAACGGGGAATAAAGGACTGATAATTACAGCGATGGGCCAGCGGACGGCGCATGTGCAGCGCTCGAGTCCTGTATTGTGTGGCTGGCAGCAAATGACGGGGTTCAGACAGATGCTCCTTGTTACACGGACGGTAATTGGCTGTTACCCGTCCAATTACATAATGGGTGCTTATGTTCGACAGCAGCAGCATTATCATTAGAACCATCCACATCCACCTTGTCACCGACACCACTATCACCATCGCTATTGAACCGTCGCAGTCCTCACTATCGTCATCATTACTTTAACTTCTTTTTTCTTCCTGGCTCTGCCTCCATCATCACAGTCAACACGACCATCACAACCGTCCAGGATACATTGATATCACTGGCAGTTTATGATAGCCTGGCCCCGCTAACAGCGGAGGATCTGGTGGCATGACACCCGAAGATCTTGCCCATCAACAAACGGACACCAGGTCTCGACAGCTGAGGATCTTGTCTTCCTGATGGCTGAGGTTCAGTCGCATGACAGCCGGGTAACAAATTTCAGCAGCATCAAATGGGTTACTTTCATTATAGAAAAATCACTCTCATGATTGAGTATGGAGTCTCGTGACCCGGGACCTGGTCTCATGATGTCTAGGAATGCGTTTGATGAGGTCTGGATACCGAGTTTCATATTATTTGGAAACACGACTTCGTGACGGCAGGAAACTATGTTCCGCGACAATTGGGCGATTGTTTTCGTGACATCCGGGGACCTGACCTTATGACAGCAGAAGACTTAGCATCTTAACAATCAGATACACTGTCTCATGACGGCTGAAAGTCTGGCTAGTCTCACGACGGTCGGGGACCTGTACCCCAGACGCCCTGGAACCTGGTCTCGAGACAATCTGGAATCTAGTGATATGACGTCCAGGAACCCAGACGTAACACAACCGAAGATTTTTCTAAGTGACAGCCGGGAACCTTCCCTCTTGGAAGTTTAGGGCCTCACCTCCCTACTGCTTGTGACTTGGACCCATGATGGCCGGGGACCTACCCATATGACAGTCCGGAATATGGTTAGTAAATGTACGGGGACGTGACCACATGACAGTCGAGAACCTGGTTTCATGACAGATGCAGCATGACATCTTGACATCCTCTGGCATGTCTTCATGGCAGATGGGAAATTGGTTGGTCTCATGACAACCGGGAGCCTCTTTCCACGACAAAGGACTTCATGACACCAGAGGATCTGATCCCACAAAAGACGGGGTATGGGCTCGTGAGAAAAGGAGAGCTGGTCTCATGACAGGTGGAGGGGCTGGCCCCAGACGGAGTCTGGCTTCTTGTGTCATCTGTTCCTTGTTATTCATGTTATTTCCGCTTCTGTTGTCCTAAATTTCGGCGTTTATTCTATTCCAGTCTTCCGTGCCATTGTTTCGCTGTTCTCTCCACCTGTCGCCTCTCACCCGAGGGGTCGTGTGGGTGCTTGCATTTGCATGTTTACGTGTGTGTATGTGGGAGTTTCATAGGCGCGATTACTAATGTGTATACGCTTTCACAAATACGTCTGTGTGCGTGTTTTGCATACATATATACATGCATATGTGTATTGTTATTTAACACATCACTGATGATGCTCGAGACTTAGTTTCCATTGTCCTGGAAATCGGGTTGCTAACGGTTTCACATATCTTTCTTACCCTCAAGCTTTTTTCTGACTTTTTCTGACGTGTAATTTCAAGGAAATTCGACTGAAGACGTGTACAGTACACGCCTTTTTTTCAATGCCTTACGGTCAACACGGTATTTGCGAGTGGTAGGTCATCAGTTCAACTCATCATACATCTAAAAAGTTATCAGTCCTATACGGTACGCACCATGAATATCTCAAGATGATTATATGTACAGTCTACCAAAAATAAAAGTATTGTTACCCTTGAGTTCGCTGGATGTCGAAGTAAGTATTGCTACTCCGGTTGTTTCGGCATGGTTGGCGCACTTCATTAAACTGGTCAACAAATATCATTTATTTTGTTTCCTTTATGTTAGATGGTATTTTTTTTTCTCTCTCTCTCTTTCTGAATCTGAGGATAGTGAGTAGTGAGTCGCTCTTACTTTTGCTCTCTCAGCTCTGGTCTTCAGATGATAGTATATTACATCTAGATTAACAAAATGATCAAATATGTACTTGACTTCGTATTT
Source organism: Panulirus argus (assembly GCA_038088735.1). NCBI lineage: Eukaryota > Metazoa > Arthropoda > Malacostraca > Decapoda > Palinuridae > Panulirus > Panulirus argus. The sequence goes on along the minus strand of JAYMFT010063452.1, from coordinate 10,327 downwards.
TCTTTCAAAAATATGGCGAAAAATTCTTAGATACACTTTTGGAACATTTAGATAAGGTACGCATGTGTACTGAAGCTGAAAATGTCTGTTCCAGTATCTGGCAATGGATTTATCACGTTGTAGCCTCCAGCAGTAGTCAGTCATCGTATCCGGATTCAACTTTCCTTGATACTTATTTTCCATTACAGCGATACCCTGGTGGAACCTTAGAGAATTTTTACCACTGACATACGTAACTTTAACTATCAGGAGAGAACTCTAAATGGAAGTGACAAAACACTGAATCTTAAAATACAGCTGGGAGCCAAGTTTAAGATACATGAACAGTTATGTCTCTATGTTTCTATCAGTTTAGCAATGTATGCAAACCTGCCTTAGCTAGTAAAGTTGCTGAAACATCTTTCTATTATATGATAATAGTATTCTGAGTGCTGAAAGTCGCATATCAATTATATCATTGTACTGAGTGGCTGAGTGAAGGACAATCTGTCACAAGTTCCTTGTATGACACATTCTTTTATACATTCGTCAAACAAATATACCCTAAATTAAGATTACAGGTATTCTGTGTGTCATCCTAACTCTCTTGTAAGTGTTACATTATATCAGAAAACAAAAGATATATAGATTCAGAGATACATAGTAATACAATATATTCTATATGCCAACGGCCCCATATACGCAAGGCAAGGCCTATCGAGTGTAGTATAAGTAGCAGGAGCAAAATGAAGTGTAGTATCCCATTAGCGCCAAATAGAGGATATTAAGGGAGGCTGGGACGGCAATAACACTGCATTTTGTATGAGAGTCACTAGAGGGGCACGTGGTCCTTCCCAGCAGTGAGGGGAGGAGGGCCAAGGACGGCAAGCGGTTTCACTGCTGAATGTGAATGTCATCCTCACAAGAAGAAGAAGAAGAAGATGATAATGATAATGATAATGTTGATAATGATACCAATCCTTTCATACCTAAATGTCTTTCCCGCTTTAGGTAAGAACCGTCACGAAAAGAAGAAAAATGGCCTCACTTACACACCTTTTCATTCTCTGGCTGCCATGTGTTATGTAAAGAAACCAGAGCCTTCTCTCCAAAGCCAAGACCCACAGACCTTAGCCACTTCACATGACTTAGTTCAGCCTGTGAAGAGCACGTCGTTCCCCATATACCATGTCGCTAAGATTTATTTTCCTAATCAAAGAACGCCTTTAATGACAGTGTCGATACTCCCTTCAACCCTACATCACTGAGATCCAAAATATACAAGATTTTCTCTTTAATCAGAGCACTTATCTCTCCCTTCTTTTCATCTTGAGTACAACAATGCATATTCAGACACACCCTAACCTTCCAAAAGGCATCTCTTTCAACCCCATCATACGTTTTCTCCAGATCCATAAATACCACATACAAATCCTTCCGTTTCTCCATTTCTCACACATAATTCCTAAAGCAGACACCTGATCCACACATCCACTACTGCTTCTGATAATACAATTTTCTTCCCCATGCCTCCACCCTCTCAATCACTGCTCTCCCAAGCACACCTAACAAACTTATACTTCTGTAGTTTGAGCACTCACCTTTATCCCTCTTGCCTACATATAATAGCACTATAGGTGCATTCTGTCAACCCTCAGGCACCTCATCATGATCCCTACATACAAAGTGTGAATGTTGGAACTAAAATCAGAGCAGAAAATCTGTCATGATTGGAAAAGAGGCGTTCATACAAAACCTTGATATTTAGAAGAGACAGACATCCATGCTAGTTTGGGCTTCTCACATCTTAGTGAATTATTCAGGTCACACTAATAACAGCTGTGAGGTTTATGCTTGGGGTTGTGGTCACGGGCAGGAGGCAGCCAGACAGATGGACAGACAGCTAAGCAAAAGTTTTGTTGTGCCCTTTCTTACAGATTGTACAAATTACAGTTGATCGACCAGTGGGAAATATACAAATCAATGAAACCTTGTGTACTAAGGGTTTGTTTGCTTTGGTCGATCAAACCACATCCTGGTGGCGAGGAGGTGAACTATTGATGCCTTCCTGCCTGGGCGGTCACACGACTTGATAACCTCCTAATCCGCCTGTGTGTCGCCAGAAAATATCCTCAGTTCAAATTAAACTTGTTTCTCTTTTTTTCACAGCACAGTGGCCGGTCTCCCGCTGACATTCCGAAGCCTCATTGTGGGTGTAAGTTGCGTGACTCGTCAGGCGATGGGGTTCTGCTTCTAGTTTGTACAACTGGTGTTTGAATCATCCCAGGATTACTATAAGTTGTCCCAGTATGTAACGTGGTTCTTTACTTTTCCTAAAATTCTGTTAAGCTTTGGCGATCACTTTGAGTCATATAGAGAGTAAACCTGTTTTCACTTGTTGACAATATTTGTCACTAAGACATACTTTGAGCTGGCATCAACGACCACATGAAATGAATCCAAGAATATCAAACGAGGATGACAAAGGCTGGGAATGCCTGATGAGTCTCCAGGTAATGGAAGCCTCCAGGGTCCACATGAATATACCAGAGATAATCAGCAGCTCGTGTGTTGAGTTTGGACACATACCGCCACCCTCTCTCTTTCTCCTGCCGACGATGGACACCACCCAGTCGCGCGTCCCGCGCCTTCGTCGGCCAAAGCGTCACAAGTACTCTTTCAGCTGCCATTCAAACATGACCCCTCGGTGGGAGGAAATAAAGAGAGATTGGCATTCTCTCACACGTCTGGTCCTGAGGTCCGTCATGGGTCTGGAGTGTCCGTTTGTGAAACATATGTCAAAATACAGTATTGACCACCAGGGCGACTGCCGCTGTCGCGCCATCTGTTGGGATGCCTCACCGAATATGCACGCAGCTTCTTGTCAATTTTTGACAGATTATTCCATCACGGGTTGATCTTGACAGCTGAAAAGTGGCTAGATATTAATACAGGAATGATAGTCTTATGCTTTTTATTTACCATGGTGTCTCGGACGGTGATTTACTAATAATCTGAAAATATGGTTGTGAAAACAGAGCTGTGGGTTATAGTGAGATCCAGTCAATAAAGTAAGCTGTAGCCTTAGCCGACCTGGATAAACTGACCTTTGACCTTGGTTCTATGCTGCTCTGTCTTCTAATGTTGACTTTGACTACTTCGTTCATCAATTCATCAGCATCATTTATGGCATCCATCTGCTTCATCCCCTAAATGACGACTATGAGAATATTGTGGTGAAAACAAAAGTGAAACCGGAGTATTATTTATGATAATTCAACTTCTTGAGATACTTACTTAAGAAATCAACAAATAGAGAAAAGAAAGAAGTGATTTGCTATAGTTCTACTCTTTAAGACACTAAGTTATGAATTTAAGATTTTGTGGCAAAAGTAAAACAAAACCAGGATATGATTTTACGCTCGGTCGCTGGAACATTATCATTGCAAAGGTTACTGATTTCTTAAATCACTTGCAACAAAGACATTAATTACAGGACAACTCTTAGCAAATGATTACCCACTGAAATTTTAGATATCTGTCGTATATTTCATCTCGACGGATGGTTTTATCGGGAAACAATATCCGCACTACGATTACTTGCGTTTACCTAAGTAAAGCTTCTTTTATTTCATGCATATCAATTAAAGTACGCATAGGACATCAAGCCACAGCACATAGACACCGAACATATGTAAACTGGAATGAAATCTCAAGGCTTGTGATGCCATATTTTTTTCTTCTTTCACAATGCTTGGAATATTTAGAATATAAAGAATATTAGGAAGTCTTAAAATATATGGAGCACATACATCACATGGAAAATCTTTGAGTTTGCTTAAAGCTTTTGAATCTCCCAGTATCAACCATGAGAAATATTTTCGGTGTGAGGTTAAGAAGAATATTGTAAAGTTACAGGCAATTGTGTTCATAGCTTAACGATGTTAAGTCCTTTAGTAATGACGTACAGAGCTCAGTAATACTAGAATCATGGGTTGGAGCACCCAGATGTCACACACACGGTAGAATATAAGCATTTTAGATTTACAAATACATGGTAAATCTCGAGCAATTGAACCCTGCATGAATATAGTTAAGCACGAGCATCTTTATTGACACTCATATGGGAGGTTGTGTATGGTAAGTTGCGAGTATTTTCAGGTCATACGCATAGTGAGATGATACGCATGGTGAGGTCACACGCATGGTGAGGTCATCCACACTGTGAAGTCATTCGCATGGTGAGTTGTAAGCATTTCAGTACAGCACTTGGAAGATGTGAGGACTCCGGACTAGCAGAAACGGGAGGGTGTCAGCATTTCGTTGTCACGTATATGGAAAGTTGGAATCATCTAAGGTTCTTACATATATGGTAGACTGTGAGCTTTTCCATGTTACATGCATGGTTGGTCGTATCTCTGAGTCACACTTATGGTGACCTCGTTCCATGGTCATGCGCATGGTGCCTCAGTGTTTTCAAGACCAAGGTGTGAGAATTAGAAGATAACATACACAGTAGGTGTTTATTCAGCGTAAAATGGGTTAAGGTCACATACACATGACAAGATGCAATTAGCATATAAGTGGCACGGTGTATTTAGTCACAAAAGGCAAGGCTAATTTCATGACATCCCTACCACGGGGCATTTGGCTTCATACATGGCAAGTTGTATGAGGTCACATACATGGCAGGATGTGACCTCTTGTAACAGCCAACCCAAGGCTGTGTGAGGGGAGGCCACAGACATGCGCGCTGGCCACAGCTAGAGCGCCACTCACGTGACACTCTGAATCGGTCTAAAAAGCCTAAAACATAGCAATTCCGCGGTTTTCTGTAAATATTTGACTTAAAACTCGATTCTTTCAAAGTCATGCGCGGAAAATCGGGGCGGAAAGAAAAAAAAATGGAAATTTGATTTTTATTTTAATTCCAATTTCGATTAAGCATCGCACCGTTGGGCCGGTAAAGCGCTGTAAAAGAGTTTGGCTTAAGTAAATAAGTATTTTGATCAGCTGCTATAGAGGAAGAATTGAAAAGTGCGTCCACAGTGTACAGACGTTTATGGAATGTAAATAAAAGGCATAGCTTGATGTGGGAATTGCATAGAACGTTTACAAAATATGTGCAAAAGTAGATATACCCAAAAAAGTATTGAATGTAAAGCAAGTAATACGGAGATGTGTGATAAAAGACCGAACTGAGAATGCAGAGACCTCGTTAACCATATCCAGAGGAGGAGGAAAGCAGGTATAGATATACAGAATAAATCAGTAAACAAAAATACAAAGAAATATTCAGTGTTAGTAAGGAGGTTGTTACCAAGGGAGGGGAGTGAGCCGTGACCCCAACCACCTAGTTGTAAAGAGGGGGCCACACGTTAACAATGCCAGGTCCCCGTGTCTTAACGACGAATAACCGTGTACGTTAATCACCCAGACTCTCGGTTAACGAGCTTCAGGTGAGGTGATGCGGGCAGCGAGGGGCGCTATGGCCCGTGTGGTATCGTAAAGGATGAATAAATGTCTGGGGGTCAGCGGATAACACTTGCCATACCCTCCATCACCGAGGTAGCCTCACGCTCACTCTCTCTCTCCCTCCCTCTCCCTCTCCCTCTCTCTCTCTCTCTCTCTCTCTCTCTCTCTCTCTCTCTCTCTCTCTCTCTCTCTCTCTCTCAGGTAGGAGGGACGGTGTGGGACGGAATAAGCCGTGACAGATGTCAAACTTGGTGTACCACAGTGTGATCCTCAGGAGAGGTGACTGAACGAAAAAAAAAAAAAAAAAAAGGAAACAGAGAAAACTTCGCCGGAGACGAGACACCATTAAACATCACTCAACACAGCAAGAACATCACCTCACTTCTCTACCACATCTATCAAACCAAACTAAACCAAACTATCTTAAGTATATAGAGAGGGTAAAAAAAGATAAATCTCACATAAGAAACAAACTTAAAATCCCACGTCGACTTACCCACAGGGAAAGAAATATTATCCAGGCACCCACAGCGTTCCCGGAAGGACCCTGCTCCTGTTTACACAGTCAGCTCGAAATGTAAAGCCGTACCACGTTCTCCATCAGACGGTACGGGTTTACGAGCGGGGAAGTAGCGGAGGAGATAGTGCCTCTGTTCCTCGCTGATACACCCCTTACGTGCTGGGGAATGGAAGGAGAGAGGTAGGGAGTGAGGGGCCCCTTATGCCTGACGGGGTTTATGAGAGACCTGTGTCTCGGGAGCACCCGTCGTGTGGGTCTGAACCCACTCATTTATATGCAGATTCACGCCTCGTTGAGCGATGTCGGCATTTGTTTTCCATGGAGGGTTACGTAAGTCTGTTTTTTTGCTAGTAGTTACTTATGCATGAACACTGTGAGCGTTAGTTAAGAGAGTGTAGAGGATGCTAAATCTATAGGGGACACGCGAGGCCGTCTGATTGCTATGTAATCAAGCGGAATATATGTTGTTAAGGAGCTAATTAACCTCGGGTTGATGGTTGTTTTGAGAAGAGAATCACATATGGGATGACACGATATAATTTTCAGGTGTGCTGTCGAGATGGGACAGATGTTTGTGTGTGAGAGTTGCAAGGTACACGAGAACGATCTTTTAAGTGTGTATCACGTCAGACGTTGAGACAGATGAGAGGAGGTCTCTCAAGGAGGGTAGATTGTGTGTCGCGTAGGATGCTTGATGTGTTCGGTGTGTTGTGTGGGAAATCAGGCGAAGATTCAAAACCACATTGATTCCTTCTCCCTGAAGTTTAGCGAGGCAATCTGTTTTCCTTACGGCAGCTACTCATCATATCCTCAAAGGAACATGATTTACATGCAAATCACCATGATTATCAGACAGCGTTCGTACAAGATGACAATCATATCGGTATATAACCATGACTGGTATCTTTGAGACCTGAAAATATTCTGTAATACAAGTAGTGATCGACATGTTCTCAAGAAATATCTCTGGTTTTCTAGTGCAGTCAAGTAACTCGTCATTGTCATTAAACCATGATTTGTCAGTCTCAAAAAGCAACAGCTTACTCATCAAAGAAATGCAAGCCTGTTACTTTTCAGGGAGTCCTCTTAGGAAAGAGAAACTGGTCAGCATCGAGGGGATGACAGCTTTTACTACCCAGTCTGAGTGTGTGTGTAGATAAAAGAGCAAGTAATACTGAAGAGGATTCATTTCCCGCTGGTGGCACCTGGCAACATTAACTCAATGTTTACGTCGGTTGTAAACCTTTGATGTACTTATGAATGGACGATGCTGTTCTTTATAGTCTCTGCTTGTGTATCATAGTATAGCATCAAGGACTGTGTTTCGAAAGGTCTGTCAACTACTGTGCCTTCCTTGAAGTGTTTCCTTATCAAAGTGTATGCATTCTAATGTCCGTATAATTGCTTGTGTATGTATATGTATCATTTCCATGCGTCAGCACGAGTGTGTGTATATGTGAGAATGTACGAATGCGAGGTGTGTGGGTAACACAGCAACACTCCTGTTTGAGTATTATCACCCACCGTTTGATGTAATCTGCTTTACCAGTTGTTTCAACCAGATTTGAGATGTGGGAAGCAACAGATGTCTCAGCTTCCTGTGTTACCTGCTGGGATATTGATTTGCGAAGGAGCATCAAACATACATCCCTTGGTAAGGAACAAAAATCTGTCCAGGATTCGATAGAAATAGACCTCTCAGCAGAGACAAGGAACAAAAATCTGTCGAGGATACAATGAAACCAGACCTCTCTACAGAGATAAGGAACACCAAGTATCAGGATGCGACAAAAATAGACTTCTCTATTGACATAAAGAACAAGAATCTATCAATATTTAGACAAACAGATAAAGGAACGAAAAAATTTTTGTTATTGGTGCGACAGACACAGACCTCTGTAAAAACGTAATGGACAAAAATCTATCAAAAACCAGTTCGTAAAATATCTAAACTGATGTGACCAAGATATGATATTTACCCCCCTTGTTATTCATATATATATATATATATATATATATATATATATATATTTTTTTTTTTTTCCAACCTGATCAAAACACCTATCACAAATGATTCAACAGGCACGCGTGCCCCAACACCCTGCGTCATAAGGGAATCAAAAGCGATTAGTGCCAGAGGGCCAGGTGGGAACACGTGGGGGGGGAAACTTTTACTTCAGTCTGGTGAAAGGAATTAGTGATGGACTCTGTGATAAATTCGTTACATTTGGCAGATGAATTCTGCACCGCGTAGCGTGTCATTGTCTGAAACACGAGGACCTGTTGAACCCAAAGACTATTAGTTTGGTCAGTGAGAAAGACTGGTGTTTGGATGTGTGAGGCAGATCGTTGTCTGTGTGAGTGTGTGAGGAAGACTCCAACCTTACATAACCATGTGCTCGGCCTCATTCCTTCCCTTATCTTTGGTCTCCACTCCAGCCTCCGTATGGCCCTATAATGCTACATACAATTATCCCTTCCGGGATATTCCGCTTTCCCGTTACCATAAAACTATCCCTCACAAATTCAATGGTTCTTCGGATACCGAATAATTTTCTAGTACGGATATTCCGGTAAAGGCATAGTCTAATAAAAAAGTATTTTTCTTACGGATAAAAGAGATTTTTGCCTGTCGGTTCTTTGGAAGAAGTGTGTGTGTGTGTGTGTGTGTGTGTGGGTGTGTGTGTGTGTGTGTGTGGATGTGTGTGTCTGGGGAGGGGAAGAGGAGTACCTACCTCCCTGATTTCTCTCTGCTTGTCTTTCCTATCACCCCTCCCGCCTCTCCTACTGTTAGGAGATTAGATTTACCTTGTTAGAGTGCCCACCAAGCCCAACAACGTGTTCCCCTGCTGGTATTGTGAGGGCCTCAGCATCGCTCAAGCGCTCATATTGGACTAAATTGACACCATCCTGTTGTGTGTGTGTGTGTGTGTGTGTGTGTGTGTGTGTGTGTGTGTGTGTGTTGCAGCGTCAAACAGTTCTCCTGGAGAATTGTGAGAAGGACGCCACTCCACCCTCCCCTTCCTCTTCTTCCTGTGTCCAGTTTACAATATTCCCCTCAGCGAGAATCAATCCAGCGGGAGGGGAAAAGCCATCTTTCTTCTTCCCTCTTCCATTTCCCCTCCTCCTCCTCCTCCCCTCCCCTCTCCTCTCACTCTTCAACAAAAATCGTAAAACTAATTTAGAATCTCCATCATCCTGTCAGTTCTCTTCCCACGGAAGTTTTCGTTTTAGAACCCCCCCTCCTCACCTCCTGTATGTTTTCGAAAATTCCCAACACACATTTTTTTACTCAACTCTACTTCCTGTATTGATTTCCTCTTATGTTGCGGGTTCCTGAGCTGCGAGAACTTTATTTTCCTGCCCCGGTGTTAATTGTAGCTGATTGGTCTCCACTGTTCGGAAATTACTGAGATGAATGATAAAATCTGACGTGAATATTTGATGTTAAGTAAACCAGTTGTAAACACAGGGAGTGTTACATACTCAGAGACGTACATGTATTGGCAGTTTTCACTTAAAATTGTCCAGGTAGTTGCAATATACGCACACAAGTGGAGTACAGTAACAAGACAGAGGGAGTACTCATTAAGGGGAATCGTACAAGGGTTGACGCTGGTGCCTCTTATATTCATACAAAATGCTTTTCACGTGAAATTCTCTCAATATTCTAACCTTGAACTCTGGTGACTGCGTTATTGCCTTCCGGGGGGAACAAGGGATATCACAACTCAAAGGAATAGTGTGCCATTATGTCTGGGAGCGAAGCAATGAAATTTTAATGCAAAGGGCGTGAGGGTATGGTCTTCCTATGTGGAGGAGGATGATCGCCTAGCTCAGGTCAGAGCCAGAGCAAGAGAGACGGTGTGAGGGCGAAATTGCGTCTGGCGATGCTTTCTACTGACGCATAACATGAAGTGAGAACGAAAACCTCGAACCTTCGCTAAATCCCTTGGTGTGGAGGGGGTCTTTTCATACCAAACTCTGACTTTCTGTTCCAGAATCCAAGTGAAACACTGTTATATGCAATCGGATTCACCTCAAACTCGTATGAAAATCGAGTATTTATCATGGATTTACTATTTTTTTCGAGGGTAAACCCTGAGAAATTACCTGTCGGTACGTGGACTTCAGGCTTGATCGAAAACCAGCGAAACAGGAAAGAGACTGAGAAGGTCTGTCTGCCGCGCTGGGTACGACTTTGAGCGAATCGGAAAAGCCACCAGTTCACCGAAATAAGATATTGTACTGCAAATTGGAAACCGGCTGTGACGAGAGGAGGGTAGGAATCTCTCTCTCCTTCTCTCTCTCTCTCTCTCTCTCTCTCTCTCTCTCTCTCTCTCTCTCTCTATT
>JAYMFT010063441.1:0-14824 GCA_038088735.1 Panulirus argus | reverse complement strand
TCCATATATATATATATATATATATATATATATATATATATATATACATTCGCCACCATTGATGTAGCGACATGTGTGTGTTAACCTCAGTAATACCAACCATTGGCAGCACTGTAGGTTATGTTCTATCATATCCGTCAACTCAGATGAACAATACGACCTTATTCTTTGCATGGCTTATGAATGGATACTTATAGATCTTGGCTTGAGTCTCCGTATGTGGGTAAACATACATCCAGCCATATACATACGTATAGCCGTTTTAATTACTTCAGTATAATACGTAAAAAAAAAATGTTTTTATAGTATATCAACGCACTCCCTGAGTCGCTCCACTAGTGGTCTTAATACAATGCTTTATGGACCCAGAATTGCCATCCTTTCCCGTGATGAGAACGCCTGACTCATGTGTGCACCTGGCTGTCTATAGACGGACGTTAGGGTGGCACACGGCAGCGGGGCGCTGCTTGTAAGGTTCTCACAGATACGATGTTGAGCAAGACGGGGGCTGAGGTCATAGACGCCATCTGGGGCGTTAACCAGCTTGAAGTGGTGAGGGGACTGGGAACCATGCAAGGAGTGTAGCACTACACGGAATTTTATTTTTTTATCATAAAAGTATTCCGTAAATGCAGTTACGACTCTTAGAATTAGTGTATTTTGCTATCACTTTTTAGTGAGTAACCTTAAGAAAATTTTCAGGTATAAGAACAGAAAGTTCTTGGGCTTGACACATATACCACACTTTTTCCGTGTTCCTAACTACTTTCCCTGTTATAGTAAGGTAGCGTCAGGTACAAACGAACAATGGTATTATTTGCACACACCCATTCCCCAGTTGTCATGTACAACATTCGAAACGAGAGACTACTATCCCGGGTAATGGCTTTCTGAGTAACAGGTTTACCTTGACTGCTTCATATGCTTTGCTCAGCCCTGTGAATAGCATGTTTCCCTTCAACCCTCCCGCATATACCAACTTATTAAGTCCAACGCACGCCTCCAGCCATCTTGAATGTTTAGGCTCCGAAACCCCAAAAGCCTCTTTCAATCCATCTTTCCATCCCCTCTTGCCTCCCCCTTTCCCCTTTGCTCCCTCCAGTTTTGACACTTAGATCCCCTTTGTCAGTCTCTCTTCACTCATCTTCTCCATACGATCAAAACATTTCTACACAACATGGCCAGCTTTCTCAGTTTAGTCTCACTGCCACGCATCCCCTCTGACTGTCATCTCTTTCACGATCAACTTGCCTCATGCCACGTATCCTCAGACATTTCGCAGCTGATAGTCCATCCTCTTAGGTTCTTTTGAAATCAAGGCCCAAGACTGGTATCCATACAACACTGTCGGGAGCGTAGCATATCTTCAAACGCATCCATCGTTGACCTAATGCACACATGCCCTTTCCTTCTGCACATTCCTTAATGCACCCAGGAACATTGGACCTCCTTTTACACTCTCTGACCCACTTCAGCCGTCATGATTCCATCCACTGTAAATATTCCTCGGTACTGGAGCACTCCACTTCCTCCAGTTCCTTTTGTTTCAGACACAATCAGACCATCCTGCCTCAGGTCTCCTGCTGCGCTTTATAACCAAACTCTTGTTCGTACTGACTTTCATTTCTCTTGTTATACTCGGCCCCTTGAACACAACGATACGATCCTCATATACGATGGCGTTGTATCATCACTCTTGGTCATTCTGATGTTAGAACACACTGTGGTGTGGTACATCTTGCCCTCATAGCCTGCAATGTAGAGAAACTTCGTTCCCTAACTTTTAACGCTCGTGTGGAGAATGATAAACTTTTAAAACTGCAGAAGTTTTTTACCAAAACGGCGCCTCGCCTTCAGAAACCTTACCTCATATAGCAATGAACTGGCCTTGTACTGCTGCATCCGACTTGTGCTATTTTTGCCCTGGAAGCCTCGGTGAGTCAGGAACAGATTGCTTAGCATCTGCCACCTGTAGCCCGCCATGTTCATCTCCAGCGCCTGCGGGACATTCACTTATCGTTCAGACATGTGAATTTCGGCTCTTGGCCACTAAATAGTACTTACAGCCTGGCTGACACCTAGCACCATTTGTGTCGGGGATCTTATGACAATATATATTCACAAATGTTTTCATATTCATCTATTCATGCCTGTCGCTCTGCCCCTATCCCCTCAGCTGTTTCCCAGAAACATCGTGGTCAGCCATACCACCCAAAAGGGATGACATGATATTCACTAATGAGTTTCTAAGAGGCCATGGCTGAGTTCACATGGGAGAGTTCTTTAATGCAAGATGAGGGGCCCAGAACAAGAACGCACAAGTGGAAGTTAGGCAAGACAAGAGTATGGAGGAACGTAAAGCATGACAAGTTTACGGAGGAACGTAAGGCATGACATGTGAACAGAGGTACTTAAAGAATCATTTCTTCAGCAGCAACAGGAGTGGACACGAGAAACAAACTAAACCAAAAGGAAGCCTGGTCATATACACTGTAATAGATCCCCCAAGCTGAGGACTCACCTGACTGCTCCTCGTAAATCCATAACCTTTAAATCGTTCATCGTAAGGCGGGATGGTGTCTCTAGCCACGTAAATGGGCTCCCAGTTGTCCATCCAGCTGGTAATGTTGTACAGAACCTGCAGAGTTTTCGTCATACCTGCGCTCTCCCAGATTCCCAGCTCAGAGTTGGCCTGGCTGGAAACGAAGACATCCTTGTGGTAGGACCGCGCAAGCCCCCTCTTCAAGAACGAAATCAGTTCCACTTTGTTTGTTGGGTTGTCAGCACTCCTGATGTCCACCTCATAAGTGGGGATGATGAAGGCACATTCGGCACATTGCTGCGTCTCATTCCGACGAAGAAATCCATTGAGCACGCTCGCCATGCCCGGAATAGAGATCATGTCAATATCCGGCTCGAAGGCATAAGGGCTATCGCAGCCTTGTCGGGCTATATTCCTCAGTAGGTTCTCTGGATAATGCGAATGCTTAATTATCTTCTTCAGCTTCTCTGAACGCATTTTCTTCACCAGTTCCTTGTTAATGTACTCAAGGTGCTCACACTGAAACTCGAAGAGCATCTCTTCGTTGATGGGCAGACGCTTGGGAGGCTGGACCCTCGGGTAGGATATATGGAAGGAGACCCTGTCTCGCACACTGACGAAGCAACCTTGCAGTAACCTGATCACGATCAGGGCCACGGTGTAATCAGCGCCGGGCGCGAAGACCGCCACCGACATGGGGCCGGTCCACGTCCGGGCCTGCCTCCCCACCCAGTAGAGGCGGTCGGCCGAGGTCTGGCTCGAGAGGCACAATTGCCACGTTTTCCTGAGCCGTGTCCACTGCCCGCCCACTGAGATGAACGGGTGGGTCTTGAAGGTGCGCGAGGCGTCCAGGATCCCGCGGCCAGGGTCCAGGCTGCTGAGGTATTCCTCCTGTGACCACCAGGCCCCACAGTCCTCATAGCTGAGAACGTCCTCCTCTTCCTCCAGAGCCTGGTCATACACCCCCCACAGAGATATATATACATCAGAAACACATCATCACAACAGCAGGAGAGTAATATACATCGGCCTGTTAACAGAGTATTACGGAATATCATCGATCTCAAGTTATGACTGAGTAGCAAGCGATTGTGAAGGCAAGATAATATTATTGTGAGCACATACGTATAAATGTGTGTAATTAATATTTTTTTACACTCATGTTGCCCCGTCTTTCAACTTTGTATTCATAGTATGTCTTTACACACACACACATACACACACACACACACACACAGAGCTGGGTTGGCTGTGGGCCAACTACTGCGTCCGGGACTCGAGGCCGGGCAAGCAACGTCCTTGCGTGAATAATGGTCAGCTACGTTAACCACTACACCAAGACACCCCATGTGTGTGTGTGTGTGTGTGGTATCCTAGATTTAGGGCAGAACTTCCCAAATTGTGTTTAGCTGGATTCCAAAAGTCTTTCGACGCCCTGCATTGGACGAGGGGTCTTATGAGGCTCCTAACCTGTGTGCCGAAACAGGGTTTCTAAACTAAGTCCAAGAGATCTAGTGAACGTGAGGTCTTCTTGGTCCATATCTCTTGGCGGGTGATGATGCGGATGATGAGAGTGATGATAACGGACTTGATCATGCAAGCCATACAATGATTTCCATATATTTGGTTCCTACTTCATGAAATGTTACTGGACTGTTCTGCAACTATTGTGCGACTAATGTGAGGGTTGGATTTGTGCTTCCTAACACAAACGACCAAAACCTGACCTCGTCACTCCACTCCTCTGTCCCAAAGACAGTGCTTTGTCCTAAAGACAGTGCTTCTTTATACATCTGTTCTAACAAGTTTCTCTTTTTTCGTGTAATTTTGTTATGGCCACTAGTTGTTCTGTCCCAACAGTTTTTGGAAGACCTTCGTGTGTGAGCCGGTGTGTTTTTCCAAAAAGATGAATATTTATGTATATGTACATATACGTATGCGTATATGTATTTATGTATGTCTGCGACGTACCAGGTTGGAGGGCTCACCTTAGTGTCCAAGACTGTAAGAGGCCCCAGACGAAGCCCCCTGAACACCTTGTTGGTGACCGCTGCCATCTGCAGCACCACCACCAGCACCAGGTTCACGACCAGCATCAGCACCACATACGTCATCAGCTTCCTCCGCCGCATCCCTTTCCCTAGGGTATCTCACCTGCGGGTACAGAGAGGGCGTCAGGGGATCACACGTGGGTTGAGACAGGTCACAAGGGTTTTTAGGCAAGACACGAGGCTTGCATGAGTTCACATAAGACATACGAGGTTAAGATAAAACGTGAGAAATACACGTGGGTTTCAACAGGACGCAGGGGGAGGGGGCATCACACGAGAGATGAGACAGGACGTGAGGGTGACGAGCGTCGAGACAGGGCGTAAGGGTCACATGAGGGCTGCGACATGACAAGGGGATTGCATGAAGGTTCAGGCAGGGCATGAGAATCACGCAAAGGTGCCACAATCGTGCAGAATCCACGATATGAAGGAAGGGAATATTCCTTAATGTGAAACTCATATCAGAGAAAATTGTGATGTGGCGTATAGTGAACCCAGATGACGGCAAGTTTTACATGATTGTCAGTCATATCTCTCTCTTGCGTATGTGATTATTATTATACTAAACAGTATCAAGGTATAAGCATAAAGCCAATGCTATGGATATAAAATTTTACTTTAAAAAGTGGATATATATATATATATATATATATATATATATATATATATATATATATATATATAAGAAGCAGACCATGCAGAGCAACAGAACGAAAGAAGAAAATTGCAAAAAGTAACAATAAAAATTCAACAAAAGCCTCTTAACCCTCATCTGCAAGCGCAAGTCGTAACACACAAGAATATAATAAACAACCTGGAATCTACTGGCTTCTCTCCTTACTTTATGTCACACGGATTTGCTCATAACGAAGCTTCACTGTAAACCAATCAAGTGACACTCCAGTAAGGGTAGTCGTTACCTGGAGATTACTTACAAGTAGTCTGAGACAGAACTTATACTGCCAGCTGGCAGGAGGGTCTGCAGGTTAGGGCTGGAGACAGACGACACGCAGAGCAGGCTCACTCTTGAGGAAGTAGTAGTCGCCGTGCTAAGAAGCTATTGCCCACTGCCCAGATGCCATGGAGGTCTATGTTTAGCCTGCTCGTATAAACGCTCCCATTACAGTTGCAAGTTTCGGCTTGGAAACCTGGCACTGAAAGAAAAAATAGCCCATCCTTAATGTCAGATGAAATTCATACAAGTTCTGCATGACAGCGTCAGGCTCAGCTTAAACGACTACATTTCTGTGATGCAATATGTGTGTATGTGTTGCTTGTAACGCATTTTATGAGCGTATCACTCAGTAATCTTGGGGTGGAGTATCATGACTGACCGTACAACATTGTGCTAAATAGATAAGTTTTGAGGTCAGCCCAGAGATTAACGTCTCTTACTCAAGCATGAATATATTTGGTTGGTGAAGAAGAGCCTTAAAGTTCACACATGAAAGAACATCAGCATTGTGCTATCATGTTGTATGTTTGATCGCTCTTTTTTAAATCAAAGAGGAATTTACGGAAATTTTGAATATATTAGTAGGTTAACAAGTAATGAACTGTTGTCTTTACAGTATTTCTTTTGTCTATATCTTTTAAATTGTGGATCTGGAACCAATCTGGAAACTTATCTAACACCACACTGAGGAATTCATGAAATATTACTAAATAACAACCATATGGTCGTTAAAGCTCTGTTGTCTGGTTCTGGAGTAGCGCAACAGATTTCATTACCCCATGGTTCCTCCCTCTTCACATGTATATTCTCAGTCATGTCTTACGCCGGTCGTACTGCGCACCTGGTCGTCTCCCAGGCACCTATTGCCTCCGAACACAGATGGTGGGTCCCAGGACCCGCCTCCACCTCGAACAAGAGAGATAAGATGCAACCGAGGCCTCACCAACCCCTCTACTTGTCCCGTGGCAGCTTTGGTTGAAGCAGGAGTGCGTTAAAGGGGTTAAATCGCCTCTTTACAGGGAAGCATAATCTTCCCCAAACCCAAGGCACTTCATGCAAATTGACTTCAGGGGCAATAAGGTTAGAAAGGTCATCTTTTATTGCAAAGTAGAACCAAGCACTACAGACCTTGGTTTCGTGTAGAATACATTCCAAAGCTACACTTACAATCTGCATTTCTCTGGAAAAATATGGGATAAATAAAGGAAAAGCCTGGTATATGTATCACACAAGAAACTTAAATTCATCAGTTGCTTTAAATTAGAAGGAAAATGATCTTGAGTCCCCACCACCTTCCAGCAAAAGTAGGCATTAAGCACTGTGAACATTCATCTACAAATTAATTAATTTCATAAGTAATGTTTAAGTAATGATAATACTTCAGGCAATATTTTTTCTAACAAAATAACTATCGCTTTCATGAGTAAACATGTAATATGCTGAGTGAGTGTTGGATCCGCCGACAATCTGTGCACCTACAAAATATCGCCTGTGTTTACATGTCGCTAATGATCACATTTTCTAAAGTCCAAGTATGGGGTCCAGCCCACATCTCCACGAAGTCTCCTTTAAATCAATGTTTTTAATTGTTATGAGGAACAACAGTGTTTTTCATAACTCTCGATAAGTCCACAAAGTGTGAACATTCCCGAAAAACACTCACCCGCTGTAGATCCTGTTCCCGGTTTGCTTTCAAATTATATATGGTGACCAACGTCCACTCTAGGCCACACTGACAATAAGCGAGTTTGTTGCACTTTATATACCGCTGCTATCTTGCGTGCGCGCCTCTATCGTGGCCAGGACAACACTGCATATTGACCGTGGGAAGACAATGCACCACCAATAATGAAGCGCCATTGAAAACGCACTTGCCAACGTTCTTTGAGATGAAATTCTCTGTAGGCCTTAAGGATGGGCAACTCCCTCAGTTCAGAGTGGCCACGAGAATAAAGCCCTTTACCGGGGATGAAATCTGTTTATTTTATAAACTACTGCGCCAAAATCTGGGCTTATAAACGATAGATTTGGAGCTGAGGTTAACTCACTTTAATTTGTAGAGGATGGCAAGTGGCTTCCTGTTGTTTCTCAAATAGTAGTGCTGGGGTTTCTGTGATATTCCTCAGGTTTCAGCCTCATAGATGACGGAATATTATTCAAGTAATTAATCCAATGAATTCCTGAAGGATATATGAGAACACCGTTTAGTAACTGAAAAGGTAAATACTGACAGCCCGTTTAGCCTATTATCTGCGAGATTGATAGAAAATCCGTCAATTTTTTTTTTTCGGAATTTCAGAAAGTGATGGTCAGACACGTATCCAGCTAGATCCTGTGACGACGCAGCTCTGTGCAGGACTTTCTTTTTTCTTTTTCTTTTTTTTTTTTAGCCACGAAGCCTTTCTTTACACCCTAACTCAAACTCTGCTTAAGATCCTGGTGATGGTGGCATAACTGGTGTTTACAGTTGACACCCAAGATGGTGTGGATGGCCTTTGTGCTTTGCAAAAATCATTCGTAACGCCCCCAGATGGAATGAATAACCTCGATGCCTTACACAAACTTAGGCTATCACTCAAGGCACTCTGCAGGCGTTTTAAAAACCGAACATTGTCGTTACTACGTACATCAGTGTGAGTGTGTTTGCGTCGGTCATCTCTCGTACCTAGCCACCATGTGTCCTTAGTGATAGCCTTCCTCCGTCAGCCTAACTGGTCTTGGGCAGCGCCTCCTTCCTCATGCACTTAGTATCGCCTCATACCTCGCTTCTTTTCCTATTCCCACACCAGCAATAGCTATTACTCTAGTAACTTGAAACCCTTCAAGATATCTGTATAGCATTATAATTTCTTTTTCTGTACCCAGATGCGAAAAAGCTAATTATCTTTTAATCTTGTCCTTCTCTTTCAAGTAGGAAATGGCTATACTAGAGAACTAAGTCAGCTGGTTTCCATTTCTGCCAATCATTTTTACCCTTTTCACCAGCATTTATCGCAAATGTCAAAGGCGTTATTGTTTTCATCTTTTGCATCCATCAATGTCTGACAGCTAATTAGTGAAATGTAGTGTGCCAGGGATAGAATATAAAACTATCGTAATTTCTTGGTTGGGTAATAACTGACGTTCTCTCATTAAGTGCATATCTTGTGGACCTAAGCTAGGCTCACGCACTCTGCGTCACTCAAACACCCACCCTTCTTGAATGCTGTGGCAGTCCACATGAGGGTTCCCATGGTGTCGTTACATTTGAATAACATTTTTCATCATATTATCACGTCATCATAACGAATTTTACGCTACGTTATAGAGACATCCCCACATCGCCTCAGATCTCCACACGTAATCTACAGCCGTGATCAACATTACCTGTGTGTCTCATCTTGACCGTACCCTTCAAGTTGATCCAAGACAGGCCCACCTAGTCTGTGGTCAAAGGTCTCCCTGTGAATGGCGTCAATGACCTGTTTGCCTAGAGCAACCATGAGGGTGTACCCACTGCCCATCACAGCTGGGGTCCCTCCAAGAAATTCTCTCTCGTCCGCAGCCAGATACCACGTTAACTGGTGCCTCGTGCAAGCCTTTGGGTTGCCACGAAGGTCTTTCCAGCTTTAACATTATTTCACACCTCGGTTGGAACCAGCCACAAGTCGCAGGTCAGCCACTGGGAATGAGCGAAGTAAGCAGGTCGGCTGCAGACGCAGGTGTCCAAACTGCGCCCGAACACTTCTTTTGCCAAGTGATTCCAATCTCTCTCGCTCTCCAGCAGCAGCTCTGCGATAACTCGTTTATCGCCTCCTGCAGCAACGATCGATACCACGCGAACTCGGCTACAGCTCCTTCCCCTCCCCCTGCAGCACAACCTTTAAACTCCAGCAACTCGACCTCCTTCCTGCAATGTCTGTGGTACAATCAAAGGACCTCGGCAACACCATGTCCTTCCCACAGCACTGCCACAGGACCTGTACAACGCTTCCAGGTTCCTCTTCGTTACAACTATGGGACATCAGCATCCTCCCTTCTGCTGCACAATCACAGGACCTAAACAACGCCTCCTCCTCCTGCAGCAGCACCGTGAAACCTAAACCGGTGCTCAGTCGGTACTTACATCGGTAAGCGATAGTAGAATACGTCAGAGGGACAGAATGTACCAGTCTACATGATATCATGTGTTAACGATTCATCCCTACTGAATCAGCATCACGAGACTACTACCTGAGCTCGCTTCATACTGCTGCACTGAGCTGCACTTTCCTGTACTTGTTACTACAGCAATGTTATGTTACCTGTATCTATGTAGCCCACTCTCAGTCACTACAGCATTTCAGAGAGAATTGCTATAGGACAACAATAGACTGATTATTGAAGATTTGCCCATTTCGATGAATAAAATGTAACTTGAAGAAATATATCACTGTAATAGTTGTGAAGTAATAGTTGTGAAAAGCAAGGATGTTAAAAAAAATGATCAAATTATACTTCTTGAATACATTCATATAAAGTAAACATAGAGGAAAAAATGCAGAATGTACGTACAAGAACATGATCATGAATTTCAGATTTCTTGCATCTGCTGTGAAATATTCCGGTTAATTGTACCATATCATACATAGGTCCATTAGAATTATGATAACTGGCCTATTCAGCTACGCAGGAAGCAACGGAAAAACAATTCCAAAATGAATATTGTAGTATCACATTAGACACGACTATGCAACACCCACCAAGGGTTCCCTTCAATTCAGTTTCAGTACTTTATTTCTTGATAGAGGAAATCGGGTTCCTAGTGCTGTCAGTAGGTACCCATGAGAGTTCCCTTGAATAGCACATTTCCCTGGGTTCCGTGTTGATTTGGGAGGGTCAGACTCCCCATGATTTCGAACCCTGATCCTTCTTGGTGGGTTATGTGGACTAATATCAATTGACTGTAGTTATAGCCACCTCTCGAAAATCTTGAACACGTGAGGAAGTTCAAGATAACTGGAAGACTACACTCTTTCCTGTCTTGGTAGTCACATCTATTCGTAGTTGTGAAGACAGTCGCCAGGTGGCAGCAAGAGTAACGCCATCACAGCTGATCCGTGTTGTGGTTAGGGATTGGAAAAATCTTTATTGGGTAATCATGTTATCCTCGTTCGCCAGGAAACTTTCCTCCACTTCGGTATGTAACCTTGTATAGATAATGTTACATTTAGCTACTATAGAGGTAAATTTATTGATTTCGTGGGTAAATAAGGATAACAGCAGCTACCGGTAGATTGCTTGCACAACCCTGTGTGTTATGACTTTTTAGGGAAAATAGTAATGTTACAAGGCTGTCGCAGTTTTAACCTCTAAAGTAAGCTGAAATCTATATTATTCCCAACATACGATAATAAGATAGAGAGGTACGTTGATACTTCATCAACCCATCGTAAGAATTACATTGTAGTAAAGTAGGCTTACATTACATTGTAGCATTATAATGTACATAGTTTCAGAAACAGAGACTGGTTAACTTGTTAACCCATCACAGGTGTTACATTGCAGTAAAGTAGGCTTACGTTACATTGTAATATTATAAAGTGCATAGTGTCATGAAGGAGATTTGGTAATTTCTCAGATTGTCACTGATCACTTAAAAGAACGATAGGTTATACTTGGTTAGATGAGGGTTTTATGATGATATTGCTTTGCTTATAAAAGATAAATATAGAAAGAAAGATAATACCAACTCACTCCAAACCTGACATTTGTTTAACTGAATGCTGCAGGTAGAATGCAATTCGTCTAACTTAATATTCCATTGACATGATCGTTGTCAATATTAATAAGTTGAAATCAATGCATCCCAGAGAATAAGTATGTCATAATTGAAAATATAAGAACCTGAGGTTTTCATTAAATGTATTTCTGTGTAAACTATTAGCAATTCAGTACTTTCCTTTCACCACTTTGTTAATCAATGTCCAAAGTTTCTTATGGAAGAAAAGGGTGATATAGTCACTGATACTCCTACAAATATATATGAAAAGATTCTTAGATGGGGGCTGAACCCCACAGTTGAGCTTTATTAAGCTTAGGATAGTTTAGGGAAGGGGCCCTCTAAACCCTGTTTTGGAGATAGGTAAGGTTGATGGCTTGATTATTTTAAGCCAACACTTTCACTTTACTCCTTACTCCAAAGAACTCCCCACCTTTGCCTTTGTTTTCTTTTATTTGTGGATAACTAACTATATGGAGGAAAAGTTATTGAAGTCATTGAGATTCATGTGTTTCTTTGATCAAAAGGTCATTTGAATAAGTTCACTTTTTAGAGATGTAATGCCGCCTGCTGGATATGATTAGATTTTTCATTTGCAAGTTAACTAGTCTCTGTGCATCAGAACAAATATTTCATGGAATCTCAGGATCATGATTATCCATATTCATACAGATATCTGTTTTGATGTTTGAAAAGAGGATTCTTTACATTTGTTGGAAAAAAATTTCAAAGCCTAGCCAAAATTGTTAGAGTAGAGGGCTTAAGTTAACATTTACCAAAATGAATACAATTGTAATGTATAAAACTTGCACAAAATTACTTATGTAAATGATATTGTATGTACATACAAATGAGATGATATAACTTATATGGCACTAAAGGTAATGCATAGATTGCCTACCAGTGGAGGGGGGAGGAAGCACAGCAGGGCATAATCCTTGTGATAAATATTTAGTAATAACATACCACTGTTTATGAAAGAAATACATGCAAAAGTAAATGATGTGTACATGAAAATGAACCAACACAACTTGTGTGGCCACAATATAGTGCTGAAGTAATGCTTAAATACCCAGACAGATAGAGCTGGTGATGCCACTGGTGATGGGAAAAGGGGGAAGGTAGGGGGGATATGGGGTGAACGTCATTACTCAAATTTACTAAATGACACTTACGACCATTTAAGTTTACTTATTTACATATTTATGCATAAATTTACTAATTTATACATTTATTATTATTATTATTATTATTATTGTTATTATTATTAATAATATTTTTATTATTATTGTTAATATTATAAAACCCTTGGATCCCCTCTCATGAGGTTCCTGCAGCTTCACGGCTGCACTACAATACTAACAGAGAAAGATAGACTCCTTTGGAATAGCAAGTTCTCTGACGATGAACCCAACCTTGTTGAAGGTGACTTTTCACTTATAATGTAACCACTAGCAAGCAGAGTTCATTAACACATTTACATATATACATGTACATGTTTATACTTTGGATTGCTTCCAGAGAGTGAGGAAGCACTTGCAATGGCCAAGGTGACATTTAGGTGCCATACAATTATTAGAATATTGGTATGGCATTTAAACAAAGTCCTCGAAACTTAGCACTGATTCCTGGCACCTGCAGCATGGGTCTTCAAATGATCACTCTGTTGTTAAAGGGTTAAGTACAGTGATGATTTATTTGATCCACAATCTAGCAAAATCGATAAGTTTGCAGCTGCTTCACCCAAAGGTTGCCGGATCAGAGATGTTAGAGTGTAACAACACTTACACTATTATGCAAGCAGCAGCTTAAAAGATAGAAGCCTGATGGTTAAGCCCACCAACATCATCCCCTGTGGAACATTGTTAATCAGTATATGTAGATTGGGATTAACTCCAAGTCTGAGTTTATTAAGGAAGCTGTGTCAAGGTGAGATGCAGATCGAGTGAGAGAAGAGGGAGCAGAATTGAAGGACATGGATGAACGCAGTGTTGAGTCATCAGCGTATGGTGTTATATCATACAAAACCCGTGGCAACCATATTATTTTCTAATTGGTTATGATTGTGTGTCTTGTATTACTGTATGATGAAGATATACATATTGCTGAATTATTAGTTAGGTGTTTGGTGTGCCATTTTGACACACATTTCAAAAGGTTGTTTGTTTTCTATGCCCCAGAAAAACACAGGACCATGAGGCATTTGCAACTATATTTTTGTTACCATTGCAGGTGCAGAGCATACGTAACATCCACAGAAGTGCTGCCGTCTGCAGTGATAACCTGTTTGTGGTGAGTTACTCTACATCTAAAGCAATGCAACTTGAAGTTTGAAACTTTAGGACTGTTACCTCGTGAACTGGATAATCTTGGCTCATGTTCAAGAGAAGGTACTCATGCCACAAGATGCTTGGACTTGAAATATTTGACTTAGGCTGATAGAAACATCAAGCAGATTTATTTTTTCTTTGTAATTAGAAATTCACCTCATTGTTTGAAATAATAATCATAGTTTTTAAACATGGATATCTTGGATATATAGGTTCTTTCATTGTACGATGGATTTGTGAAACACTTGTTGTAAGATAAGGTAAAGTTTCAGTCCTTTTATGGAGAGACTTATTTTATTCATTATCATTTAGTTTCACTGACATTACATTAATTTTCACTCATAAGGCAATTTTTCTGAAACTTAGGTGGCAAGAACCTTCATCCAGTATGTTCTCAGTTATATAGGCCTTTAATATTTTATAATGTTTAGAAGATATTGATTCTTTATATTGCTCTTACATAAAGGCATTTCTGATGATACTTAGTATTTAGTTGATTTCAGAAATGTGTTTGGTAGGTTTGTTCATGATATACATTGCAAATAATGAAGAACTGGAAAGCAGTTAATAAATGAAAACTGGATCTTCTCTTTCCATTTGACTTTCAGTAGTACACATAATGGATGCAAATCAAAGCTTGAAGTAGTTAATGATTTACAGATTCTTTTTCAAAGATGAATTTTTAAGTTTCTTATTATATTTTAGATTTTTACATTATTTTTTTCTTTCTTTTTTGTTACAGCACAGAGACTCACCTAGCAACAATATTGAAACTCCATTTGAGTTTACATCTGAAAATTTAAAGGTAAGGCAATAATTTAGTTTCATTTTGCTAAAGTGTCTGACCAAATTCAAAACAGTTAGGAGTTTTATATGTTTGTTATACTTGATCACCGTTTCTCGCATTAGCAAGGTAGTGCCAGGAAACAGACGAAGAAAGACCCATCCACTCATATACATACATTTATACATACATAGAGTGAATTGGAATGATGTGGTATACCGGGGTCAACGTGCTGTCAATCAGCTGAATCAGGGCATATGAAGCGTCTGCGGTAAACCACAGAAAGGTCTGTGGGGCCTGGATGTGGAAAGGGAGCTGTGGTTCCAGTGCATTACACATGACAGTTAGAGACTGAGTGTGAGCAAATGTGGCCATTTCATCTGTCTCCTGGCGCTACCTCGCCGGCGCGGGGGTTGGCAATG
>JAYMFT010063430.1:0-14824 GCA_038088735.1 Panulirus argus | reverse complement strand
CCCCAACTCTCATTTGCCCTCTTTTTCAACCTTTGCACCTTCCTCTTGACCTCCTGCCGCTTTCTCTTATACATCTCGCAGTCATTTGCACTACTTCCTTGTACACATCATCAAAATGCCTCTCTTTTCTCTTTTACTAAAAACCTTACTTCTTCATCCCACCACTCACTGCCCTTCCTAATCTGCCCACCTCCCATCTTTCCCATGCCACATGCATATCTTGCAAATGCTATTACTACTTCCCTAAATACATCCCATTCCTTACCCACTCCCCTCACTTCATTTGCTCTCCCCTTTTGTCATTCTACACTCAATCTCTCCTGATATTTCTACACACAAGTCTCCTTTCAAAGCTCATTTACTCTCACCACTCTCTTCTCCCCAACATTTTCTCTTCTTTTTTGAAAACCTCTACAAACCTTCACCTTCGCCTCAACAAGACAGTGATCAGACATCCCACCAGCTGCCCCTCTCAGCACATTTACATCAAAAAGTTTCTGCTTCACACACTTATCAATCAATACGTAATCTAATAATGCTCACTGAATATCTCTTCTACTCACATACATATACTTGTGAATATTTCTCTTTTTAATCAGGCATTCCCTATCACTAGGCTTTTTTCAGCACACAAATCCATGAGCTTTTCACCATTTCCATTTACAACACTGGATACCCCATATGCACCAATTATACCCTCAACTACCACATTGCTCATCTTCGCATTTAAATCACCAATCACTAATACCCCATCTCATGCACTAAAACGGCTGAAACACTTACTCAGTTGCTCCCAAAACACTTGCCTCTCAAGATCTTTCTTCTCATGACCAGGTGCATAAGCACCAATAATCACTCATCTCTCACTATCCACTTTCAGTTATACCCAAATCAATCTGGAATTTACTTCTTCACACTCTATCAAACATTCCCACAATTTCCACTTCAGGAGCAGTGCTACCCTTCCTTAGCTCTTGTCCTCTCACCAACCCCTGACTTCACTCCCAAGATGTTTCCAAACCAATCTTCCCCTTTACCCTTGAGCTTCATTTCCCTCAGAGCCAGAACATCCAGATTATTTTCCTCAAACATACAACCTATCTCTCCTTTCTTCTCATCTCCATTACATCCACACACATTCAGACACCCAAAACTGAGCCTTTGAGGAGGATAAGCACTCCCTGCTTGACTCCTCCTTCTATTTCCCCTTTTTAGATTGGTTTGGAATGTCTGAGGGATAAATTTAATGGTTAGCGTGAGGGTGAGAGCCAAGGAAGGAGTAGCACTACTGCTAAAGCTGGAGATGTGGGAATCTGTAAAAGAGTATAAGTGAGCTCCTGACTGGTGTGGGTAAAAATGAAATTGGATTATGAAAGATAGGTGTTTATTAATGCTTAAACACCTGGCCTTAAGAAGAATGAGGAAGAGTGGTGTGTGTTTTTGGAGCAGCTGAGTGAGTGTGTCAGCAGTTTTGATGTTAGACACCATTTGACAGTGATGGTGATTTAAAAGTGAAAGTAATAATGTGGCACTTGATGGTATAATTAGGGAGCACAGGGTATTCAGTACATGCAGTGGAAATGCTGAATATTTTGTGGAGCTGTGGGCTGAAAAGGACTCTCTATTGAGAATACCTAGATGACATAACTAAGTACACATGGATGAATAGGAAAGTTGGTTATTTACATATTTATACTTGATCACTGTTTCCTGCATGACCAAGGTAGTGCCAGGAAACAGATGAAGAAAGACCCATCCACTCACATATACACAGATATACATATATCATTATTATATTATCATGCTTGATTGCTGTTTCCCGGACAACCAAGGAAGCGCCTGGAAACAGAGGAAGATAGACCCATCCACTCATATACATACGTATATATACATACATGCACATACATGTACATATACATACATATACATATTTCCCCTTTTAGAAATTAAAATACAAGAAGGGAAGGGTTTCCAGCCCCCCCAATCTTGTCCATCTTAGTCTCCTTCTATGACATGCAGGGAATATGTGGGAAGAATTCTCTCTCCCCTATCCCAAAGGATGGGGAAAAATCACAGAAAACAAAACAATATATTTCATTTTGCACAGAAAAGCACCACGTTCAAAAGTAAATCAATGGATATATTCATCTTTTGTGAAAACACTTGTTCCTATTTCTACAGCTAAGAGGTGCATGCACAATCTGAACCTAAAATCCTAGTCATCATACTCACACTAAAGAGAATAGCTGTGCAACAGTAATACTTGGAATGTATGTACAAGCTAGTTATCCAATTGCAACACTGTTAGATAGCCTAGTTATCAAAGGGGCAGTGTGTAAATGCTTAAACTTTACATGCAAGGGTAATGTACAAGGGACCTGTGTACCCTGCAAATGTTATCATATGTCAGCCACCAGATGTATAGTATCCTTGAGAAGTTTTGATGGTATTTCTTGTTAAAAGCTCAAAATCTACTCTAAGCCTATTCTACAAGGGCTGCTAATTGACACGTACCTCAATAAAACTCTTACTTTTGATCTCGTCATTTTCAAGGTCACCATGGTCAAAAAAACAGTTACCAGTGAACTTGCCACAATATCCATTTTCATTGTGTATTTCAAATTTCTGATTCTCCTAATGGCTACTGAATCAAGTAAATTTCAAGGAAATGATTCCTTAAAAAATCACACAGAATAAAACAATACTATAGCAAGTTATTAGTTTAAATACTTAAAAGCAACCATGATCAATACTTTTCACCTCAGGTGCAAGTTATTTCATATAAGATGTAACTCTATACATGAACATGATGTGGCGGTCTGATTATTCTCATCTCCTGGGATACAAGATGAGAGCTAAGACTGGAATATGATAAACATAGAGCAGACTTTTCAATCACAGATGCCCTTCCATCAAATACATGTTTACAACATAGATGATGTAAAACAGCAATCTGAAAACTTAAGAACACTGATACATTCAAAATGAAAATGAGTCTGAGGCATCTGTCACAAGTATTATGAGGAACAAAAGACACAACTCCCAATGAAGTTGTGAATTACCTCCTAACAGCAAAAGACCTTGCAAGAAGCTGCTGACAGTGTGTATCAGCAGCTGCTAACAAAAAAAAAAAAGTCATTCTGACTTAAAAGCATCATTCTGAGACTTATGCTATCCTGTTTAAAACAAGTGCATCAAACAACAACATACAGCTGGGCCCTTTCAAGACCATTTGTAATATCAGAAACACAGATGAAAAAAAAAAAAAAAAAAAAAAAAAAAAAAAAAAAGGGGGGGGGGAGTGAATAAGGAGGGGCATATGTCAATCGTAGCCTTAAAGTAAAATATTCGTTAATTCTATTCTTAAACCTAGCAATTGTACTGCTGCTTTCAAGCAATGTAATTGGTAAATCATTCATATGTAAACAATGCTGTTGAAGAAAAAGTAACTTAACTCATTTGAGGTAAATTGTTGGCCCAAGAATTTGTATCCATGACAATGAGTGAAATCACACAAATTAACCCTTAAGTAGCTTATCAGATCAAGGTTTTCAAAACCTTTGATAATTTTGAATACCTGTATTAGATCACCTCTTAATCTTCTCATTCTCCAGAACTTTCTCTACAAAAGAAAGAAACCTATTGATGAAAATGTTTAGTGTATATATAAGAAGCAAAATTATATAATGCTGTGCTTTTTATGATCACTGACGAAACAGTTAACAGTTAGAAATAAAACATATTAAAGAGAATTCATAAAAGCTTCACAAGCAAAATAGAGGGGTGGAACATATGGACAACCATGAAAGGCTGAAAGAACTACAACTATAAAACCTAGAGAAAAGAAAATTTAGGATTAAGTACACATGGCAACAAATTGAAGTTATAAAAGAAAATGTGTTAAACCTGAAAGCCTCTCAACAGGGAAGATACAGAGTTGTTCAGTCTTCAAGAATACCATGGAACAAACTGAATATGAATCCAGCAAAAATACATGACAACCCAACCAGGAAGCTAGAACAATTATTCACTGTACTGCCAGGAGAAATAAGGAACATGCATGGAACACCTATAGAAACAATCAAAAGAAAACTTGACATGTGGTGAAATCAGTCCCTGATGAACCAAGAATCAATTATGTAGTGCAAGTGGCAGCTAAGAAGAATAGCTTTATACATCAACCAAGCGTGTGGTGAGTGCTTTGCTTTTCCCTACCATTTTGGCTAAATCTTGTTGTAGGTACATTGTTTTTTTACCTTATAAAACATGCTAATCATCCTCATTACATCCACATTATCATTCAATCTCTCCTAGCCCACTACTGAGATGAAACTAACTCACTACAGGACTAATTTATGCCAATATAAATGCGCAATATGCCATATAGAACACACGTCACCACCACCTCATCCGTCAACATCCACCTCACACAACTCTTTAACATGAGTACTGGCCTTATTCCCAAACAAATACAATACGTTATTGATAACATTCTGCAGGTTCTTGACATATTCATACATTAAAAATAAATTAGATAGAGTATAATATTAAGAAAAATACCGTAACAAAAATAAGGATGGTACAGAAGTGTACAGTTTGGAACATTTCCAGTTCAGGGAGGCGAGTGGTTGGTCATCTCACAGATTAAACACATACATCTTACTTGGTGAATGATATGGTACATTGTATTTATATATTTACTTCAACAGTTCTCTCCAGTATATTCTTACCTAAAGCATGAATAATGGTTACTTACACATTCAGAAAAAATCTAGGAACACTTAACTAGAATCTGGAGTCACATTGCTTGCTTTCATAACTTTCGTCTTTCAATCTAAAAATGATAAGGATAATCACATTTTCTGTATATTTTCATAAACTATTCTCTCTTGTGGGTTTATGGCTAATTCAGACACTATTATGAATTCCACAGAATACACTACCAAGAAATGTACTGTAACAGAAATATAAGCACCTTCCACAAAGCATCTCTATCAACCCTATTAAATACTTTCTCCAGATATATAAATACCCCATATAAACCCTTGTTTGCCTAAGTATTTCTCATCCACATTCTTCAAGGCAAACACCTGATCCACATATCCTCTATCACTCCTTCCCCAGTCAGATGCTCTGTGCATGCCATCATCCTCATGATCACAACTCTTCCATACAACTTACCAGGTACACTTAACCAACTTATATCTCTGTAATTTGAACACACTCACCCTTGGTTATGTACACATATTTACATATATCTGAAGACATTTTCAAATTCTTATAAGACCCATTACACTATCATTACAAATACCATTTCAACATGTCATAATACTTGTCATGCCCAAGATGCAACTTCTACATTTCAGTTGCCCACTGCTTACCCCACATAGACACACACACATCACCATGCTTTATCATTTGTAGTCATACTCGGTGGATGTGACCAGCTTCCTAAGCACTGCCAAAACCCCAGTGAAGGTAAGGTAGGTGTTCATACATATTTACACTTATCTGCATACACATTTACACTTCAGAAATGCTTCAAGAGTAGTAGCCTCTGTAAAAGGCACCTGTAGTGACCAAGAGATACTCAGCCATACAAATGTTACAACATCGATGAGTTCAAAATAAGCCCATGAAACCAGGGTTCATATGATGACTCTCAGCACCTGCTAAGCAAGTCTTCATGCGAAGACTCCTTATTCTACAGGTTAACAATAATTTCCTTTATGAATTTGATAATTACAGTATACAGCTGCATAAATATATATTTTCACAAAGGGTTCAACAACAGTGATGACAATTTTTCCAAAACTTTTCGGATTCCATGATAGAAAGAAACATATTTTATGAATTTCTGGGTTTCTACAAACAGTGAAAAACTTCTTAGACTTTCTGGGTTCCCAAAACAATCCAACTATGATACAGACCAAAAGCCCTGTAACTAAATTACATATAAGAATTTTTCCTAGGTACTGTTGTAGTCTCCCCTTACCTCCTTCTCACAATATATGATAAATTAAGTATTTCTGAGTCTACAATTAGCCTCTATCTAAAAATGCCAGCCCTATAAAACATACAAGTCAATATAAAATTCAGTTATGATTAAATTAAAAGATTTAATGAAATTCTTTTCATTACTATTTGTAAAATAACCTATCAAGCATGGTCTCATAAAGTAAAATACGTCCATTGGGATATGTCTTACCAATGAACTTGAACACAGAACATAACCACTATTGCAGGAGCATGAAATAGCTATGTATGCATGTAACTTTGCTATGAAAGTGCTTGAGAAACCAACCTAAACGATGTTAACCAAAGAAATTTAAGCATGAAAAATAGGTCACAGTAACCTACTTTTGGAGTGATGGCGTGGTACTCATGGAGATGCATCCCCTCACGGAGTTTCATGACTGCCATGAACAGTGCCTGAGAAACGAACATAAACACAAAAGTTAACCAAAATCACTAAGTGTGAAAGACAGGTTACAGTGACCTATTTGGGGGGGGGGCAAAGGCATGGATATGCAACCCCTCAACATGAATGCCATGAACAGTGTCAGAAACAAACACAAAAGCTAACCACAATGAATAAAAATTAGGCATAATGACCTAATTTTGGGGTGATAATGTAATACTTAGGGAGAAACATTCCCTTACATTTCATGATTCTATGAACATCGTCCAAGAAACAAACGTATGCAGAAGCTAACAAAAGTCACTAAATCATGCAATAAAAAAAAGTCCTTGACTTAGTTTTGGAATGACCAGATTGCAAAAGAATAAAAATTAAGTTTAAATGACCTACTTTTCTAGTGATGATCAGAGATTCATATAAAAGCTGAACTTTACAATTCTGTGAAGGAGTGCTTGAGAGACTATCATAAAATCTTTAAATCAATGTCACTGCATCTAGAAAAAGTCATCAAAATACCCTAATTTGGGGTGAAGATAGAAATCCTAGAGATGTACTCACTGTCCAAGTTTCAAGATAATAAAATGAAAACTATCATAAAACTATCATATTAATGGACCTTAAAACAAACACACACAACCTTTGAATTTTGAAAACAGATTCATGATGTATACAGTGAATGGCTCTTCAAAAGATGCAGGGCGAGAAAAACCAGAAAACATAACAAATTAAGCAAGACACTTAAGAAAGATGTAAAAAAGTACTTCTACAGAATTGAGAAAGGTGGCTGATTGGAATAAAAAGACTGCAGACATGGCTAATGCAGACAGCACACAAAAATTTAAAAAGTTGTATGACATTAGAGAATATTTAAGTTATGGGGCCCCATTAATGTAAAACTCGCTCCTTGTACAGTGCAAGTACGTAATTACACCCACATCCATACACACGTGTTGCTGGCATTCAACCCATAAACACTCTCTATCTTACATATAACACTTAATGGCATGTACTTCATTCAACATTTCATCATCAACTTAAGATTTTCCTGATGTGAGCACTAATGTGACAGCCCCGCCTAACTGTAAAATCCTGTTATGTGGAAAAATCTCATCATAGGTAAAGAAAATTCAAGAATTGGGGTCCCCAAGAGTGTAAATTTCTCTCCTAATAATGTACAAATTGCTAACATATTACAATTTACATAATCAAAACCTTCAAAAGTTTAAAAATTGATCAAAAGGAGAGGAAGTTCAAGAGATGAGGCCCCTCTGTACTGGAGGATAGAAGGAACTGTGATAACACGAATAAAACTGTTTCAGTACTGATCTGACAATGCTTTCCTGAAGACACTGATACTAAGCTGCTTGAAACTGGCTGAGTACAATCTACACAAGAACATAAAAAATTAAACAAGAATAAAGCTATTAAATTAAGAAAGATTTGACGAAATGCTTATGGTTACAAATTGGTAGCAAAGTGAAGGCAAAGCAGTTGCAATAAATAAAAATAATAATAAGAATTCCCTCTCTTTAATGAACAAAAATGTAATCATTTCACTCACTCAATTCCTTCACACACAATCTCACACATCAATATCTATTGTCAGTTGCAGATTTTTCCAAACAGTAAGAACACTCAATCTTAGCTGACAATGGTGAAAAGAGCCTACCACTCTCACATACAACACCTATTACTCACATAATACTTATTAGTGCTTTGGTTCCCCACTCCTATGACATGTGGGATCAAACATAAAATACATGTGCTAGTTACCAACAATGCAATACCCCATCCTGGACAACAAATCGTTTAGCATCCCTGAACTTATGTACTAAGTGTGGGTGTTGCTAAAAGTAAATGGAAATATTATACAAAACCAACGCAGAAGCCTAACATCACTTCTTCCCTATAAGATCCATAAGACTACACCTAAGTGACATGCCCTAGAAGGCAACCAGCATCAAGATGACTTTTACCAAAACAACACAAATCTCAATATTCTGGTAAGACCACAGTTGCAAAATAATTTATGAAGCATGCAGGGCAATGATATTTAGAATCCTATCAATCTACCCCACAGCAAGCAAATTAACATCCCTGAGGTATGAAAGCATTAAGCAGTTTGAAAAAACAGACTTCCTTCTTCCCCTGCATTAACCAACTTTCCTATCACTAGACACCTCCACTTAATAATTATTTTGCTTTTATTTACCACAAACTCCTCTTCCCTGATGCTGCCTACATCTCAGTTCAGTCTACCATCCACCTCATTCATCCTCAAAGACTGGGGATGCAGCACAAGAATTTCAATTTCCAGAAGGCTGTATATCCTCATGGTACATTACACCTATTGCCTTAACTTCAGGGGGAACTTTAACTACTCCATCATCAGTGCTTCCCTTCTACAACCAAAGTGCCCTGCTAACTGAGACTTTATGTTTCCCCACCACAAAAATCAGCAAATCCAGTTTCTCAATGAATCACAACCAATCAATATTACATTGAACCCCAGCCTAAAATGGAAAAGATTTGTGAGTGGGCTTTCTTAGATACTTAACGTTCCATAGATCCTCAACTTCACTATGGCTTGCAACCTAGCCAACTACAACATTATCAATATTATCAACTCTTAGTTATAAAGAAGTAAGTTTGCCTTGATTTAAATGATTCATTTTTATTGCTTCACATCAAAAGTAAAAAAATCACAATTTCAATCAGATAACTAACTTTTTATATTCTAAGTCATATTACATTTCTAGAGTTAAAAATATATCAAAGTTTTTCTTCAAGAACATATAACACAACTAAATACTATGAACATATCCATTTATCAAAAAACAATATGCAAATGTACAAACTAAAAAGGACTTTTTCTTTCCCAAGGAGGACTCTTTGTCCTGATCAATGAGATATGTAAAGCCTTTACACAGCTAAATGCCACGGTCTCAAAAGATAGTCTTTTACTAATCCACTTCAATGTTTTCTTAATTACCATGTGAAAGTTTTTTTGATAGATAAATATGACCCAGGATTAAATTTCTATGGGAAATAACCCGTAACAAGATATAATGCATGAAAGTTTTACAATAAATTACTTATGAATGATGTTTTACTTTACAAAAATGATAAATGAACATTTTGATTGATAAACATGACATAAAACCTAATACAAGTTTCTTGAATAAAGTTCAAATGAAGAAAATTAATATGAAAATAAACAAATGAATAAAATATGCTAAAAGAGGATTTTTGTTTGTAATGATTAATTCATATATCCAAAGTTTCTTTAACTTTGAAATGAAATTCAAAATCTAAATAAGAGAATGCCTAAGTTTTTAAACCAATAAATGGTTCTGATAATGCAGATTACTATCAGTTTACCTTCTTGTCAACTCTTCCAATGAAAAACACAAAAGTGCCAATAAGAGAGAGAGAGAGAGAGAGAGAGAGAGAGAGAGAGAGAGAGAGAGAGAGAGAGAGAGCACAGAAATACATAAATAAAATTCAATGTCAGAGATAAAATCTTGGAATGTACTGCCACACTGGGCAGCTGACCATCCCAAAATAAATGCCTCCAAAAAATGTACGAAGGCTAGAACAAGTTGCCCAAACTCTGTAGAACTCTTACTCACACATCAATATGAGATATCTATAAAGGCTAGCCACACATGAACATAGAGCTCATATTTTTATCAAACAGCTTAGGAAGATCAGAACTACTGTTACTGAATATGTAACAGATCTGGATATCAAAAAGAATTTTGCAAAGCATATGTTATACCAGTTGTTTTCCATTGGTAAGCTCTACTGCACTGCAATGGAGCTTTTTCTTATATTCTATCTTATCTATAAAGAACAAAAACAAGAGGTATTATCCTAACCCTTCCCAAAAAAGTATGCCATATTTCTCTGACAAATACATATCAATGTATGTTATAAGTTTGAACTTCCTCACATCCAGCACTTGCAAACAAAATACATTCTGAAGTATGAAAACTTTTCTCTCTGAGGCAGTGTCCTGTGAGCCTTGAGAGATGTCTGAGACCTCCAGAGGTAAGACATCTCTCTATCTTATTGGTGGGGCACACCCATTTCACCATTTAACCCCTTAACTCCTCTAGATGGATATCTATGCAAGCTGGACAACTCATCTACACATGAATTTATGCAGCGAGTGCCTTGCCTCTATTACAAAGCAATTCACCAAGCCCGGGTGGTTACCAAGGTGGCAATGCTCGATAATTTCTCCCCACAGTCAACTATCCTCCTGCTGTGACAGACAGCACATTGAGTTTTCTGGGATGGAAACTGAGCAGCACTTTGATTTAAAGGGCCAGGCAGATAATCCTGAATTACCTGACAGTGACCTGTCTTTCGATCATTTGGAGTTATTTTAAGGACAATGACTTTTTCAGCTCTGACAGTTGACCAAGATAAGACAGGATATGTTGCAAGAAAAAGTAAAGGCAGTGTTGCCATTATCTGCCACACCTTGACAACTCTACATTTGAATGGTGCATTTGAACTTTACAATCTTTTACTTGATTTTGCAGATATGAAAAAAGATATCAATGAGTCACACTGATTATCTAAAAAGATAAATCAAAAAGATTCTTTGCATACAAACATAGTAATCACTAATAAACTTCTTGCTGCAGGTAAAATAAATAAGATATGAGCAATGGCAACTCACTTGACATTAAAGCCTTACTCCTGCACTTTTTAGCGCATTGTGCTGAAACATATACAAAACTTCAACACATTATTAGAGTGGAAGCTGAGGATGAAATATGCTTCTGAAGTTATTTTTTTTCACTGTTACAAGGATATCTTTGAAATAATAATGTTAAGTACATTTTTCATACAACTTGAAAAAAAGATTCATAGGGTTGGAAAGGAAACCTAACTCAGGAGTTAAGGGGTTAATCACCTGCTAAGTAGTTAATGGCATGGCTCGGCCCAAGTCCGCCCTCTGACCAATCAACAACCTCCACTCAGCGATGACGTCATCATCCCCAGGTCTTCGGTTGAGATGCACCTCATTATTCTTGGAATACAGACGTCAACACAACGGTGGTCACTGTTGGTTAGAGAAAGGCTTTTCAAAAGAAAGAGGAAGGAAAGGCAGGAAAGACAACCAAGAAATGCTTGCAAACACTGCCCTGGAGAGAAAGAGTTCTATATAACTCAAAACTTATACAATTTCTCTCCAGGGTTTATTTGTCCCACAAGCCATGAAAGCATACCAACATGGAGGGGGGTTAATGAAAAACTTCATGATAAAGCAAAGCTTACAACTGATAAAGAAACTCTTGAAAACAACATTGGGTTGTCAGTTATGTCTTAAAACTGGAATTAGAAAGGAACTAACATATCTAACTGAAGCAAAAAAATGAGTGCAAATAGGCACCAGCAGATCCATTTTCATTCACAATGAAATATGTTAGGTATAACATGTACATGGAGAAAGTAACAAGATCAGAAGACTAGATGCTGTCATTTCTAGATTAAGGTAAGGCTTTAGGTACTGTTTGTACATTGGCCAATCTGGAGATGTTAATCATGTGAATTGCAAAGCTTGTGGCCAAAGATACAGACACACTAAGAAATTATGTCTTAAACTGTTAATAAATCATATGTTTTATGAATACATCCAAAGAAACCCTATATGAAATAGCAGAACACCTAACTGTTAATAATAAGATACTGTACCTGAAATCCTGAACTTCTATCAACTTTTTGCACCTGACATAAATTCACTCTTTGTAAGATGTTTACATAACGAACCAACTTTGTAACAATGTCATAATTTTCTGCCTACTGGAGTTTGCCAGAGATCCTTTGTGACTTCTGTAATCCTTCTGCCCTTCCACTCACATAATGAGCATGGGGTGCATAATAAATTGCCATTCACAGTGGCAAAAATCAAATCAATAATTTTGATACACTATGGCCCCTCTATCCTAACAGTGGCAACCCCAAAGCCACACTACAAAATCCATCAGCAATTAAAATATGTTATCATTGACAGACATAGTTTAGTAAAAACCAAAGATCTCCCTGATAAATTCCTCAATGGGAAGTCTTTCAGAGAGGCCAGTGGTGGAGACTACCTTCCAGAACTCAGGACCTCTTTTTTTTTGGGGGGGGGGGAATCCTTCACAAAATTGTTCACTACTAAAACAATTTAAGATTCCTGGATACTAAAGATATTCCCATCGGAACTTCTGATCAATATGACTACCAATTTTCAATTACCGTAAGCAGTAGTTCTTATGTCTAGACACTGTGTTGTAACTCATACTCATCTCTCTGCACCATGGGCTATCAAGAGAGGTTTCAAGATGAGCTGTTGAGGCTCAATAAGGCCATAAAAATACTTGAAAATCATACTCCTTTTTAATCATTTGCCTTGTAAACTGAGAGGGCACAAAAGGAATTCTGCAACAAAATTTGAACTCAGAGGAACCAGAATCTCCATAGAAAAAATTGGAAGAGGTTCCAGTTCAACAGGTACAGTTTTGAGTTGCCAAATGAAAAATGTGGTGTTAACCATAAATGTTCCTCATATTAGACTATGCAAGATCTGAAAACATTGCGTGTAAATTCCAAAGTCCAGGTCTTCAACACAGGCTCCTGAACCATGGCTGATGGGTTCAATAAAACATGAAGTATCATCTGTGAAAATTCTGATAGAACTGAAGCTGTGTCACTTACTTGGGCTTTCAGTCATCAAGTCTTACAATCCAATTAGCTGGTAAAAAGTTTCCCTTGGAGATAATTGGGCAAGATAAGACTGGTTAAATGTTCCAGCTCATGATAAGAACACCTGCGAAGTCATCTGGTATCTTACACAAGAGAAACAAAGTGTAACAACAAAATGTTGCCTTGTGGTGAGAAGACCCACCAAAGGAGTCAGCATCAACAATAGATTCTTTTTTAGGAAGTTGCAGCTTAAGTCTTATTCACTGTTGTATATAATCCATTAGGAACAGAATCACACAACCAGGAATAAGGATATTCCATGGCATGAGGAATCAAGTACCCCACAGTTCATTCATGTTGCTTCTGAGAGAGAGAGAGAGAGAGAGAGAGAGAGAGAGAGAGAGAGAGAGAGAGAGAGATTCTTTGCTGAGACAATTACTCTTCTTGATTTATGAAAAGACTTGCCTGAAAGTATGATCTATCTGAATATGTTTGTAGATGATGCAAAGGTCATGAGGAAAGTAAAAAGTGAGGAGGAATGCATCAACTTATATACAAGGGGACCTAAACAGACTCAAAAGATGGTCTGATACATGGTTGATGAATTCAACCCAAGCATATGTATTGAGGATAGGTCAAAATGAAAGAAAGCCTCAATTTGATTACTATCAAGCAGGAAAGAGGAAATAAGTTTCAGGGTTCTCTGCGAGATAAGTAATTGGAAGTCATCATCCCTAACCCAATGCCAGAGTCCTACATTAGAAAAAAGCTCAGGAGATGAACTATCTACAAGCAAATATTAGAATAGCATTCAAGTATATGAATAAAGACATTTTTACCTAGCTGTTCATATCCTACATCAGGCCAAAACTACAATTGGGGGACAGCAGCAGATTTGGAGCATCTCATGAACTTCCGAGTCTTGTTACATCAGCTTTAGATTGTACAGCACCACCTCTCCCTAAACCAATGTATTTTGTTGATTAGCTATGCATATACAGCATTCTGTCCTATTCACTATGTTTCTGTTTCCTTAAACGAGAGCATTCTTTCATGCAGAGTCTTGCAAATAATTTCAGAATATATTCCTGTCTTCAAGGGTTTCAAGACTATATACATAATGTCTGGTGGTGGCTGTAGCCTCTCAGGTTTGGTCACACCACCTAAAGAAGAAAGGGCTAAAAGAGAAGGTCCAGAGGAGAACAACAAAGATGGAACTGTATCGTATTATGAGAGTAGAATTACAAAGATTGGTTATGAGGCTAGAGATTTGCCCAGTTTGGAACAAAGAAGAGTGAGGGGTGACCTGATCACAACCTATAAAGTTTTTAAAGCGGAATGATGACACAGACAGAGAACAGTTCCTTAAGAAATGTAGGGATTGATAACACTACAGGTAAAAAAAAAAAAAAAAAAAAAAAAAAAAAAAAAAAAAAAAAAAACTTTGAAGTATTAAAGTGATGCATGTATGGAAAAGAATGACTAAGGGCATGGTTAACACAGACATCATATATAAATTCAAGTTGGGAAAAAAAAAAAAAAAAATCAAGGTTAATGCAGACAGCATACATAAATCTAAGAGGTTGTATGATAATAGTTCAATAAGGTAATTCCAAGAGGAATTTAGAGAGAGAGAGAGAGAGAGAGAGAGAGAGAGAGAGAGAGAGAGAGAGAGAGAGAGAGAGAGAGAGAGAGAGA
>JAYMFT010063419.1:0-14825 GCA_038088735.1 Panulirus argus | reverse complement strand
AATATATATATATATATATATATATATATATATATATATATATATATATATATATATATATATATATGAAGAAGCGAAACAAGTAGCACCAAAGGATTGCTTCACATATTCAAGGACTTCAAGCTTAAATCATAAATCGGCAGAAAACATATACCGGTTCTGCTCTTGTGAAGGATAAAGACCATCCGTGTCGATGATTGCTAATGACGTGAGCTGTGGGAAGATGATGAGAGGAGGAAGAAAATGTTTGTTTTGGACGGGTTTGAAACGGCGTCAGGGCGAGCGGGAGGAGGAGGAAAATGGGGCAGCTCCTCACCTTGAGCTGATGGGTCTATAATATCATGAAATTTCGCCCTGAGAACAGCCGTAGAACAGGGTAGGTTGCTGAACGTTGCACATGGAGAGACGGAAGAATGGATGCCCGGATCGAGGTGTTGGTAAGATTAGCGTCAAGCTAGTTTTTGCCTGACTAAGCAACGCGCCTCCCCAAATATGGGGACGAGCAATCCCGGCAATGAGTAACATGACTAGTAAACAAGAAGCCGGGAGGCGCAGAGCTAACTGACATGGAGAATTTTTTCTATTTTTCTTTAGCAATGGAGGCTCCAGTCATGGAAAGGTACACAGTGTTCAGAATTCTTAAGTAATTTCTGTGTTCCTGTTCCAAGACAGACTACGGATTGGCTGTTAGCCTAAATACGCTGAAGCAGGGTACGGGCTACCATATTTGCGCACACTCTTCAGGTAAGGAAAAAAGAATGAAAATAATTATGTTTGTGAGAAAGAGTAAATGCTTCAGCTTTTTGTAAATATTGTAAGAATAAGTGTTACTTCAGTGTGAAGTAAATGCGTGAGGGGTGAAAATTGGTCTATAGATAACCTGCAGCGAGATGAAAGGAGGTACAGGTTAAAGAAACAGCAGGAGAAATCATGTGAAAGTTGGTGTCATCCAACTGTTGGCACACGCAAGCCGCATTTCAAAGCCTAAACTGGATGAACATAACTAAGCTCCGAACAGCAGGTCACATGGCGTCCTGGAAGTAACATTTTCCCTAAAACGATGTTCTTCAGAAAAGAAAATATGAAAATTATACGCACTGTACAGTAAAAATTATTTTGAAAACCTTCCCTGAAGTAAGGAAATAACTTTGTCACGTAACTCACTCCTCCGTTAGGGAGATATTCCTGAAGCAGCGGTTAGATAATTTCCCTATTAGAAATTCACGCAATTCCTGTCTTCTTTATCTCATTAGTTCCGTGGAGACTGGTCATGTTGTTAAACACACGATTTGCCAGTCAGTTAATTCTGTTGTCTCTTCTCGAAATAACTACGTCTAAAACAAATGGACCTTGAGTGTGTGTGAGACTCACCTGGAGGTGCTCTGCTGGTGGGGCAGGTGGCCTTCGCCGGGAAGTCACAGTAGCCCTTGGCCGAGTTGAAGAGCGTGCCCGGGGCGCACCGCTGTAGGCTGGGCCGACTCCGCCAGCAGTTGACGAACTTGGAGCAGTCCTGCAGGGGGACGGACGGGAGGCTGTCGTCAGTGGCGCCAGTAGCGGCGGCTAGGGAGTGGAGGCGGAGGAGTCGGTAGTGGTTATGAAGAGATGATAATGACGGGGTGAATGTCTTGGGCAGGTATCACGAAGAAACGATAAGGAGGAGCAATAAGAAGCAGAGTGACCATGAAGTCATTAGATGGAGTAAGCAAAAAAAAAAAAAAAAAGATAAGTGATCATGTAGAAGAGATAAGTGGCGATTTATGAGAGTGATCAAGGGAGAAGGGAGAGAAGGAGTAGTGGAGCAGTCAGCGAGCCGTTAGGAGAGGAGCTACTGGTGAGCAAAGGTCACAAGGACTTAATCAGAAGGGAGGAGAAATAGAGGAAGATTGACTTCTGTATTCTAAGGGAGGAAAGACGTCAGTAATCAGACGAGTATTTCAGAGGGTGTGACCCTTGGGCTAAAGAGATGTATGTGTGTGTGCGTGTGTAAATCCAGGGAGAGAAATAATATACGGAACATTAACAAATGGAAGAGACGTAGACGAATGCAGGCAAAGGTTGATGAACAGCACGAGTAACTCAAAAAACTGGGGTCCTGTTTCATACGCGACGGCTCAGAATAATCAGTTGACAGCAGTCACAGAGAATTGGTCGGTCGACAAGTCATACACGAGACTCTCCACAAATGACTTGCTTTTAAATCACCAAGCTGAAGAGAGTATCTTAGGGGAGAGGGGAGCTTAGGTTCGTGTCCCAGAAGGTGTGGGGATAAGGTTCGTGTCCCAGGAGGTGTGGGGATAAGGTTCGTGTCCTAGGAGATGTGGGGATAAGGTTCGTGTCCCAGGAGGTGTGGGGATAAGGTTCGTGTCCCAGGAGGTGTGGGGATAAGGTTCGTGTCCCAGGCGGTGTGGGGATAAGGTTCGTGTCCCAGGAGGTGTGGGGATAAGGTTCGTGTCCCAGGAGATGTGGGATAAGGTTCGTGTCCAAGGA
The DNA here is from genome assembly GCA_038088735.1 of Panulirus argus. NCBI lineage: Eukaryota > Metazoa > Arthropoda > Malacostraca > Decapoda > Palinuridae > Panulirus > Panulirus argus. The sequence goes on along the minus strand of JAYMFT010063419.1, from coordinate 12,338 downwards.
GGTGTGGGGATAAGGTTCGTGTCCCAGGAGGTGTGGGATAAGGTTAGTGTCCAAGGAGGTGTGGGAATAAGGTTCGTATCCCAGAAGGTGGGGGATAAGGTTCGTGTCCCAGGAGGTGTGGGAAAAGGTTCGTATCCCAGAAGCTGGGGGATAAAGTTCGTATCCCAGGAGGCTGGGGGGTTAAAGTCCGTGTCCCAGAAGGTGTGGAGATAGTATTCGTGTCCCAAAAGGTTGGGGAGCTAAAATTCGTGTCCCTTGAGGTGGGAGGTTAAAGTTCGTGTCTCATCCTCTATAGCGAGCAATATATCATTTTCTATGTCCTTTTACTGGCATGTGTTCACTGCTACTGTCCTGTGCGCAGTGTTCACCGTATGTGCACCGTTACTATCAACAGTGAAGTAATGATATCTAGCTGTCTGTCATCCGTCAGCATGATTTTACAATTATCCCTCAGCCTTGAGAGTGATCTCCTGGCTACCCCCCCCCCCCTAGTAATCAGAGTGACCTCCTAGCTATCCCCAAAGCCGTCAGCGTGAACGCGTCGACCCCTCGAGCGTTTTTCGAATTTTGACATCTCAAGAACCTATTGACCCCTTCATGTCCCCCCCTTACCCCCCTGATTCCTTCCAACTTACCTACGTGCCGTGAGTTATCGAGAGACACCCGTTCCCACCCCCCTGATCCATTCCCACATACCTTGGGGTAAGGGAAGACACCATTAGGACGTAGGCAGAGGATGGCCGCGTCCTTCACACCAAGCTTTCTGAGGATTCTCTTGCCCTTGTCCTTGGCGCGTTCGAACGTCCAGTGCGCCTGCCGATAGGGAAAATTTTAATATATGTCAGTAAACATTGGATTACGTACCTGATATTCGTCAGCAGCCAAAGAAATCGACGGAACGTTTCCCAGACACACTTGGAATTGATAACTTCTTTATGTTTAGCCTGAGGAAAACGCTATCTATGTATTATACGTAATCTAAGAGACCGGCAAGCTGTGCCTAGAATTAATATGAGACGAAAGCTGACTGGGAAAATGTCCATCAAACATAACAGCAACATAATTCTACAAGGTCAGGCAAGTTGCTGGAGTCTGTATATCTACATTTTTTTTCTCTCTCTTTTCCTCTATCTGTCTGTCTATGTGTACATCTGTGATAAGAGCCTTAGATAACCTAAACTAGTTCCGGTAGGTTTTTACCTGTTTGTAATCTAACCAAAAAAGTATTCGTCTTAAATATAATGGGTGAGTAAGTAATGTTCTTTTGGACTGAAGTTATTCAAAAACCTTTTTGTATCTAACCTAATAACAAAGAGTAGCCTCTTACTTGACCACTTCTAAGTAAGGTTAGGTTAGGTAGACTTTTGTCTGGCTGCAAAAAGCTGAGGGTAATGATTCACTACATATTTTGTTGATACTACATTCAACCAAGTAGTTGGCAAAAGAAACTGGTCAGCTTTTAATAAGATGTTTTAAAGTTCACGCGTACAATTATTCTACAGGTCTGCCGTGCTTGTAGAAAGTTACGATGTATTTCGAGCATCAGTTTTCACGCCCAACACAACAAAAGTGAAGATATCGACTCACTGAAATTTAGACAAAACAAGAAAACAACAAAATTTCTAAAAGAATAAATGAAAGGAACTTTTCGGATATATTCAGAATAAATTCTAATAAGTTTACGTCCGTTTGATTCCACTGGTCAACAAAACTGATTTTTTTCTTATCAAGGATGCAGTGTAACTTTTCTAGACCCATTTTCGATGCAGATTACGCACTTTCAGTCCGCTTCAGTACAACACGTCTCATTTTCTTTCTACGGATACATGCTTTTTTAGTTCAACTTCAGCTACATGATGCATGGGCGAAGCTAAAATGATAAAATTTGTACCAGTTCAAACTTTCTATTGCAGAAATTCAGTATTCCTAGGTAGAAGGTATACAAAAAGATACCATCCAGAAGGACAAGCTAAAAACGTTGAGCTTTTAACCTTCTATGGCGCTCTTCACAAGCTAAGAGCGCTCAGCTTTGGACCTCCTATGGTGCTCTGACCCAAGTTCGTCCCTTTATAACATCCAGCAGTAATCTGGAAGCATTCCTTCTTTCCAGAAGCACTGGTACTGATGCTCCAACACGCTGATGTCCTGATGGAAGCGCTCTCCTTGTTCGTCAGACGCTGCTACAAGGTTCTCCGCAAAAACGCCCAGACGCGAATGGAGGAAATGCATCTTGAGCGACATCCTACATGCCATAGCAGAATAAGATTTCAGAAGTCTTTTCACACCGCCTTCAAAATCCGGAGATCTTATGTTTCCCAAGAAATTTTCACACAGCCAACCGACAGGGTTCCAGGCCTCCAGCTCCAGGTCATCAAGATGTGTGCAGAAATTATGGTCTTTCAGGAGTTCCTTTATCTGCGGACCGACCAAGATGCCTTCTTTCAACTTGGCCCCAGTGATCTTCGGAAATTTTTCCACCACGTACTCGAATCCTTTCGAGTTTCTCTTGGCTTGTGTTTTCGCAAATTGCTTCATGAGACCAAGCTTTATGTGGAGCGTGGGAAGAAGAGCATTTTGTGGATCAACCAGAGGCTTATCCTGGACACTCAAAATTCCTGGCTCATATGATCGTTGAGGGCAGTCCGACTCCATATAATGCCTGGAAGTTGCTCTACCATCCCAGAGGCATAAAAAAACAGCAGTATTTCCTGAATCCTGACTGCATTCCCATTGGCTTTCACTTTCAAGTCCCCACATATTTTCCAGTTGTAATTTTTGTATTTTATGGCTTCTAGGGATGCCTGCATGTACTCATAACACTCTTTCATGTGCACTGAATGCCCTACAGGAACGGAAGGTTTCTTGTTCCCATTGTGGAGCAGCACCGCTTTCAGACTACTCTTAGATGAGTCGATGAGCAAGTGCCATTGAGAGGGATCATGCTCTTGGAATAAGCAGTGAAATAATGCGCCAATGTTTCTGCAAAAACAGAGCGGCCCATCCACGAAAAGATGAGAGGTAAGAGTGTGGCTCCTTTTCCTGAAATAAGTTATGCGAGAGTCCTTCTTGAGCAACCATTTTTCTTTTAGACGAGATGTTAAAAGTTCAGCTTCATCTTTCGGCACTGCCAAATATCTCATGAAAAGTAGACGTGATACAAAAAAACGGATTGCCTATTCGAAATCGGCGTCCAATACATCAAGTACACCACAAGCCATGTGTGATGAAAATTAGCTGTTGACCAATGCTCCGTTTTCTGTCGCTTCTTTTGTAATCAAACACCCAATGCATCAGACGGGAAACCGTATCGGGAATGCGTAAACGGCAGAGAAAATACGTTACTGATGGCAAATATACGCTTGCCTAAAGATTTTCAACCATGATTGTGTTATCTACCCAATCCACATAGCCTTTTCCTATCGGAGAATTACAACAGTATGTAGAAACAAGTGGCAAATATCCTCGCTTAAATCTCAAGATATGTCATTTACAGACGTGTTTGTGAACCTTTCTTCTGTGTCTTCTACCTAGACACTCCACAGGTATCGCATGGTAGTTTGAAATACGCATAGTATCTAAAGGCTCCAGGTATATTAACAGAGATAAAGAGAAAGGTGCCCATGGACAATATCCCCAGAGAAATAATTGTGATCTAAAATCTAGGTTATGCCCATCTGTATAACTGAATACCTTTAAGTACGAAGCCTTAACTACATCATATTGTAGGGTTAAAGCTATTTATATTCAAAGAAGGAAGTCGTTTACTATTGAGGCTATGTCGTTGTGCCGGAGTTAAGTGGTATTCAAGATTCAGTCATCGTACTTCAGAGTACGAGATTAAATAGTCTACTCAACCTGTCGCTGAACTTAAAGATTGGATCATACTTAAGGTTAAGTCGGTGAACTCGTTTTGTTAAGCCGTCGTTCTTAAGTGATTAAGTCGTCTTGATCAAGAAATTAGGTCGTAGTACAGAGTAAGACGTCGTGCTAAAGTGGCTGAGTCGTTGTGCCTAGGTGGTCGAGTCGAACTCAAAGTTGTCTTGCTTAAGGGGTTAGGTTGTCGACGGTATACTCAAGGGGTTAATTTGTCGTACTCAAGTGCTTAAGTCGTCGTGTTCGAGGAGTTGAGTCGTATTCAAGATTACATCGTCGTGCTACAGGGGTTCAGTATTGATATCACTTGAAACCCGCGAGAGGCACCAGGAGCCCTGGCTGGCCTGCACCACAGCCATCCTGACCCAAGACCTGCTCCCCTGCCCAGCTCCAGCACCCACAGGGCACTTCGATGTCCTCCACAGATCACATTAAACCCCCACGTCCAACATGGCGTGGTTTACGTATATACACGCTGACAAGGACCAACAATATACCAGCTTAAGAGCTTATAGGAAAAGGTTACCATGAGGTGTAATTGTATTAAAAGTGTATGTTAGAGTTTGAATAATGTCACTTTCTTTTAACGCATACCTAAAGAAAGATATCGCCAGTAGGTCTCTAGGGCTAGAATCTTTGCTCACCCTACCATTTGAGGTTAACAATCCTCCTAGTTCGCTAGTTTGAATGACCTGAAGATTACTAACGCTTGTTTTTCCTGTGTTCTAGTGGTTACAGGGGTCGACTCGAGGCTTTGTAGTGATGCAATGCGGTTACAACATTTGCATCTCTGAATGTACTGTACAATCTTAACAGTTCTGCTCTCGCATAAGTCGCCGTAGATTGAATGTGTCGTTTCATTTTCAGATTAGGCCTTGTACTGCGTTGGTGAACGAGACGCGGATGGGGGAATGACGGTGTACACGGGAGTGTCGGAAAACAGTAATTACATTTTGTCTCTGTCGTAAGCGTCGTATGCAGTCAGAAGAAATGTGAGATTATGCTGGAGTTCATGTTATTCTCCATTTTAGCCAACATAACGAAACGTGGTCAATATCTTTCTGAGTTTTTCCCGTGACACTGGTAGAGGTGATAACTTATGAACTGGACTTGGTTGTTTGCTTATTGTAGAGTCATGGAGTCGGTGTATAGAGGTGCAAATAAATGATTTGTGTAACTAATGTACAGTGTGGGGGACAGCACGGAGCCTTTAGGGACACCAGCAATAAGAGGAAAGTAGTTTGAATCGGTATTTTTGTATTTGATGCGCATCGTACGGTAACTTAAGTAAACGGATAAAAATTCTATTGTGGGACGTGGGCGTACAAATTGAGTACTTGATTTGTACCTCAACCCTTCGTGTCATACAGTGTTAAAGGCCTTTTCGACATCTTTTGTGACATGGGCAATCATGTTGTATGTGCGTTTGTTGTCATAATTAGTGAATATGTTGAGTTCATCCTGGGTAGAGTGACGCTGTCGAAAGTCAAACAGTTTATGTGGCAGGAGGTTACTGATCGTCAGGTGTATTTTCAGTCTGTCGTTCAGGATTCAAAGGTTTTAGACTAATTTCGTTTTGGGATAATTGTGGTTGCTGTAATTTTAAAGTTACGTAGCTGGAAAATAGCTTGCCTGAGGCTAGTGAAGTACTGAAGATGACGGTAACTGCTTAATGGTGTTATCAAGGGACTGTGTGAGCAACAGGTTACCAATGCCTGGGTCACCTGGGTCTACTATCTGGGGTTTTAAGATATTTAACCTCACTGAATGTTAAGGGAGTTGTGAGTATGTAATTGACTAGTAAAGGAACGCACGTGTATGATTCGAGCATGTGGCTGGGCTACTGTGTAACTGTACGTTGTCATGAGCTGAGGGATGAGGGGTATGGGGTCGAGAGACGCCCTCCCAGAGTCTTTGAAAAATATTGACAGCGTCTTGAGGGTTTTGGTGTTGTGTGTTGTTATCGATGGGCCCGTTCAAGTCTGTTCTGAGAGTCCCTCTAAGTCTGCTGATGTGTTTCCAAAAATCTTGAGGGGATTTAACTAGAATTTGTTCTGCAGTAGTGATTAACGAATACCAGTGTCCGTTGTGGTCTTCTGGACTGCAGATGAGGATGTGGTTGCCTGGGGTAGCAAGATCCCACTGTACTTGGCCTAACCTTTGTCTGTTTAGGTCCAATCGTCAACGGTAGCACGAGAGGAGTGTGTTTGTTTCTGCAGAGAGGGAGGAGTATCCGGGTGTGTGTGTGTGTGTGTGTGTGTGTGTGTGTGTCTGGGGTTGGCTGTGTCGTCTGCATGTATGATTGTCTATTGTATGTGCTCTGTGTGTCAACTGATGTGACTGGCTGAGGTCGAAAATTGCTGATGTTATGTGCAGTGTGTGAGGGATGTGTTGAGAGAGTCCGTCTGTCTTGATGCAAAAGTGTGGCCGTGTCGACAGGATGAGTTTAGCGTTAGATGGGAGGCGAAGGAAGAAGGGAATGTGATCGGACCTACATCGAGGCCCAGGAGACAGAAAGTGATGAAAGTAATTGCTGGCTGTGTCGGAGAAGACGAGGTCTGGCCTGCTTTTTCCTTCATTGCCGGGGAAGCTGGTGTGAAAATCAGGCGTTTGGGAGAATATGGAAAGAATAGGTCATCCCCGAGAGCATTGGTTCTGGTGTGGTGAAATGATTCATGTCGAACAATTAAGATCAGCCAGAAAGTAGACGGGAGTGTGTGTGTACTTGAAAACTGTGTATAGGTCGTGTCGAGGGATGCTGGCGTTGGGTCTTGCGTATGTGGTACAAAGGACAATAGAACCGTGAAGTGTGTGTATCTCATCTGTTAGAGAGTGATGGAATACTTCGTCTGGCGGGTCTAGCAAGGTTGCTAACATGGTCCCCATCATTCACCTGGTGGATAAGAGCAATAACCTCATGAGGATGAAGGGACAAAATTGAATCAACCAAATTTGGTAGCCAGAAAACAGATGCAACTCACGCGCCCAAGCATCATCCTGATCTAACGTTCTTTTGTGTTTAGTTAACTAGTTACCATGAAGACCTCCCAGTTCTGTAATATCTGTAATGCCTTAACTGTGTATGTTCAACCTAATGGCTGCTTTTATTCAATATACCATTCTTTGTCTTTATCTATTTTTACATATATAACCTGAAAATAAAGCACCACACTTTTTCTTTATGACGTATGAACTAGGGATCAGTAATGAATGAATGTAAAACAAGTGTTGTCATTTCGTAAATAACAGAAGTGGCATGACCTGAACTAACCCGCTCTTTGATGATGTTGACCTTGTCCTCAACCATATCGGTGATGACGTCCACCACGTTGTCGGTGGCCGACCTGGCGATGTTAGACACCTGTAGATAACGACGTCAAATGAGGTCAAGACAAGAACAATTTTCAGCAGGTGCCTGTGTTTGCCTCGCGGACCAAGCGAGGTATTCTTCATGTAAGAGTTGTTCGAAACCAGTGTAAGGTACACGTAGGGTAAGGTAAGGTAACGTCCCAGACAGAGGTGTGGGTAGAGGACCTCCAAAGCACCATCGTAAGGTGTACGTGACGTGTGTGAGGCAAGGCCTCAGACCAAGCTGTGGGGGTAAAAGATGTTTAAAATCATCGTAAGGCATATGCAGGGCAAGATAAGGTTCTTGGACGAAGCTGTGGGAATGGAACTCAAAAATAATAGTAAGATATACTTAAGGTAAAATAAGGTCCTAGACCGAACCGCTGAGGGTAGAAGACCTCCGAAACCATCACAAGGAACACGTAGAGTAAGAGTAGGTTCCAGACCCAACCGTTGTGGCAGAAGACCTCGGAAACCAACGCAAGTGTATATAAAGTAAAAAAAAAGAAAAAGAAAAAAAAAGGGACCCAGACCGTTCTGTGCGTGGGGATAAGACTTCCGAACTCATCCTGACCCAGCTGTGAGGGTAGAAGGCTTCCTGAGCCATCATAATGTGTCCATGAGGTATGAAGGCGACTAATGTGAGACTCTAATGCAGGGCGTGTGTGCTAGGCTAAGGGGCTGACTCCTCTTAAAATACCGACATCAACTGACTTAGTTAATATTGGCACAACCTGTCTCCCTCCCACCCCACGGCGAGGTCTCATGTTACCGGACTACATCAAGTTCCTCAGGACACCAGAAAAAGCCCAGATCATCGACGACTTTAGCGCTTGACATTCCATCCTCGACCACCCTGCCACAACACTACAAGTGAAAATATACTAAAACTGATAAGATATTGTGGCGTTCATCACCAGGGGCCAAACTTCCTAACCTTTATAGGTCACTCAGCCTAGCCCGCACCGGGTATAATGCCTGGAAATGGCTTAGCCCTACCAAATTATCCACAGCAGAAAAGGCGTCCTTATAAGCAGCGATCATATTCCCATGATGGTAACCACATCAACCGCTCCAATCCTCACTCCCGGTACACAACGGCTGGCTATCCTGGAAGCCAACTGGAACCTGTTCAGTGAAATCAACAAAAATCTCCTCAATACCGATCTTAAAGGGATATAGACTGATGGAATAGATAAAGCTCGAGATACGTGGTCTGACGCCATCGGAAAATAAACGCGATCAACTGCAGTCCCCGCCTATAGAACATTATACTCTCCGCTCACTTAAATATCAGACTAAACCCCGTTTCGCCAATGCCCTAGCCTGTGTCAACTCCTACGGCTGGACATACGCTCTCTAGCAACAAAGTAAAGACCTCCAGCAGACCTAAATGGAAAAAGCAAGAAAACGATACAAACTGCACAGGGAAACTACGATCAGCTCCCTATCGCAGAAACAGCGAACTGGAAGCATTCTGGCAAGGAGTCAGATGCTTACAAGGGAGGTAACATCAAATATCTGAAAGTTAACTTTAACAAGATTGATTTTGATGAACGTTATGGCAACAGAATTCATGAACACATGGAAAACAGAGTTCAGTATTACAGATGAAGAAAACAGAAACTATAAACAAGATCATGAAAAAGAAACAACCGACTGGCTGACTCGCACAAGAGAAAGAACTATCTCACACCAGACCACAGACTCAGCCCGACTGGCTCCTGACGCCTGCCTACCTGTGGCAGTCGATTTGCCGGAACTTCGATCAGTCATCCAGAAAACCGAGAACTATGCCCCGGGAAAATGTGGAATGCCTTTTCAACACTTACTGTGCCATGCCAAGCACAGGTTACTTTCCCCAAATGCCAGAAACAAAGTCTGAGAACTAGAAGTCCCATCTCTTTTAGAAGTCAGAGGGAAACTTTTTGAAGGAATTATATAAACTTAAGGTTAAGAGGACTGCTTGAAAGCAACTTCAGTAACCCGATTCAATACGGCTTCAGGAGGGACAAAAGCACCACCTCAGCAACTGCGATTGCGGCATAAAAAATATGCATATCCACAGGAAAAAGAATAAACTGTACATTTGTACAAAGATGCATAAGCAAAGCCTTAGACGTAGTGTGGACTAACGGCCTGCAGTACAGACTACTACAACTAGGCATACCAGAGATCACAAAAAGACTACAGCGTAATTTACTAAGCCAACGCACCGCAGAAATAAGTCATCATCAACTGTACAACGTCACCCAAATAACCTCTCGTGAGCTGGTTTGCCCAGGGCAGCGTCCTATCGCCATCGCTGTTCATAACTTACACAGCAGACATTCCCCCGCCAGTTGGTGCCATGAGCATGAACATCTTCAAGCCGAAGACCCCATCTAAATAGTAGTCACGAACAACCCACTCCCAGAACATACTCGTTTAGTACAGTCGGAGGCAAGCAGACTGAACAAAGTCTGAGAGGATCGGAAAATTAAAAAAAGACAAATTTGCCATAGTGGCGCTAAGAAGAATTAAACCCAACGACATAAACGTGGAAGTTAACGTGACTGCCTCCAAATTCAGACATGCTGAAGTTACAAAAGATACAGAATAATGCTCTACGATACGCCACAGATGAAAAATACCCCTACATTGAAAGCACCGTAGAGCAGCACGAACTATTACACATTAAACCAGTCAGTTTATACTCGAGAGAAGCAGCCCAAAAATAATGGCAGAAACTTGAAGATGACAATGATAAGAACTACAGACAAATCTGAGATCTCGGCAACATTACAAACATGAAACACGCTTGGTTCCTCGAAGCCTCAAAGCACTGAGGAAGACTCCAGTCATCCATCGACGTACACAATGAACAATGTGTAGCTTAGCATAGCAAATCTCCTTTCAGAAACTAAGACATACAGTATAATACATACACGCCCCCAGTTTGCCGGAGGTATATAAATATTGCACCAAAAAAACACTTCCAGTAATCACCCACTTGCATCAAAAGACTTCCGCCATACTTCTGTAAACACTTCAACTTTCTTTTCCATTTCAAACTATCCCTTTCCCTGTCTAACCTTTTCTTCCTCACCTCTAACCGGGTGGAACTGACTCCTGACAGAGAATACTGTTGATTCATTTTCAGGCCCTCTGTCAGGCAGGCTGTAACAATACACACACATGCACCCCTCATGGGTCGCCTCAGGGTAAACAACATGACAACTGATGCATTCGTCGGCTTTCCGACCTTTGGAGGTGTGACCCAGTTGACTAGAGTGACTAAATAATTTTCTCGGGGATTCAGAGGCACAACTACCCTGTACCAGTCAGGGCTCGTATTGTACAGTTACAAGAATTGTCTTATGCCTACAGCTGTGAATGCTACAAACAATCCACGAGCAAGTGCACAGACAGGTAAGCAAATAGCGTAGTCTTCCCATAGTTATGTGTATATCAACCTCTATATCGCAGCAACGTAACCACTGAAAATATTCTTTACTTAATGTTCACCATTAAATACATGTGTCAGCACATTATCACTGCAGTTCAACCAATATGTAACTTTTCATTGCAATGTATGTAATGTATAAACCATAAAATCTGCTCTATAGAACTTTCTGCACTATGTATACAGGCTTCACTCATATGCTTATCCAAAGCGTAAAATTAACCAGCCCGACCTTAATCTTAAGATCTCTTTGCGAATAATTTATTAGTTACTATCATGACCTCCCAGTTGTGTAACGCCTCAACTGTGTATTTTCAGCCGACTGGCTGCCCGAATTTCATAGACCGTTCATTACTATTAGTTCGATGGAGATTACGTGTGCCAGTGACGCTTTAGAGCCACCAAGGGTCAACCATCGGCCTGAACTACCTCCTCCCCAGCTGGACGACTTACTTATGTCTAAATAGACCTACGTCTTCATCCAGACTGTCAACTTGTGATGAATTAAACGGTAAATAGGGTACATATACATATAACTTTACCCATGAACTAGTGAACCGGAGACTCGGTGAAAATGTTCTCGAGAAGGATTCTGGTGGTACAGAGGGTCAGAGATGTGGTCGCCCAGCACCCGACGGATACCAGCAACAGCACGCTCCTCACACCCACTCGGCGTCCCATCATGTGAACTCAAGAATGTTTATACAATCCTCATTCTACCTAAGCTCACATACGCCTTCCCAGCTAGGTCATCCTCCCTTGCAGCAACACAGCGGGATTGGATGGTAAGAGTGAAGAAAAAAAAGCAAGCAGACTCATCCTGCGCCCGTCTTACACCGTCCTCAAACAAGCCCTCATATCGTTGAACTTGCACACCCTCTCTGACAACTCACACGGCAGTTTGACAAACTGCAGACGTACCCCGTCACCGAGAGTTCCTCCATCCCGACGCCCGACCTCCTAGAAAAGCCGTTCGTCACCACAATCGCCTAGTTTAAACATGTACAAGAATAGTCCTACACCTACCAATGTGAACGTCATAAACAGTCTATGAACAAGTGCATAGCTAAGTAAGCAAATGTCTTAGTTCTCTCTTAGTCATATGTATGTCAATTACTATATCACTAACTCAGCCAGTGTTAAACTGTTCATCACTCAATGTTCACCATAAAATACATGATCGTATGTCAACCCCAATAGCTTAACCAACGTCTAACTATTCATCACTATTCAACTAATCATCACTAAATGCTTTACCTACAAGACAGAATTGACTGTAAAACGTCCTGTATATATGCCACTTTAACTATATAGATGTACCTCACTGACGCTCTTATTCAAAGCGTTTAAGTATCTAGCCCGACCCTGATCTTAAACTCTCGATCAGGTAGCTGCTTGTGAGACCTCCCTGTTCTGCAATATCTCAACTGCGCATTTTCAACCGAATGGCTGCCTGAATTCAGTACAGTTCATTATTAATATCAATATCATGATTATTACTACACACACACACACACAGAGGAAGTCGTGACTCGTCATCTTATCATACGTCAACGAGAGTAAGGAGGTCATGCTACATCTCACTTTTTATCCACTGTTTGCTTTTTCGCTAATCTTATGTTAACAAGGAAACCTCCATTTGTTTCTCATATATATATATATATATATATAT
>JAYMFT010063408.1:0-14825 GCA_038088735.1 Panulirus argus | reverse complement strand
TATATATATATATATATATATATATATATATATATATATATATATATATCCTGGCCTGAGCCAGGTACCCATTTTATGGACCAGCCCCTAAGGTTGATTGAACAGCTGGGCTGACTGAAAACCGACTGCTGCAACCAGGATTCGAACCTATACACTCGCCGTGGGCGGTCCTGAATGAGTCACTGTCAGGAACCTTACGTTTATCTGCAAAACTCATGTATAACGCCATGATTAGTGTTTACCTTTCACCAAGCAATAAGTATAAAGCAACGACGGGTTCCTGGATAGACATGCCGCCAACTGTGTTACATACCAGTAACTGAATTCGATAATATCGGATCAACAGAGAGAATATCACATGATAATAGACTCACTTACTGACAAAAAGAAAAAAATAAAGAGAATTATCTAGTGCCCTGTTTTAATGCAAGTTACAAGTTAACCAAGGATTGTTTGACTAAAACTATAACATACATAAGTACTACACTACAGACAGGGTGACATAGATGACACCATGCAAGTGGTGAGGCGTTGTTTTCTCTTGAAATTGCAACCACATCAGGGCGGACTAGTCAGTCCAGTAACCAGGATGGCTAGACTGTTCTCTCCTGAAAATAATAGTCACCGCAGAATAAACGGAGGTAAATTTTCAGTTTATGGACACCGAGTGTTCTAGTGACAGATTTGGACGAAAGTGTTACCGCTAAATTCCTTTCACTAAAGTTGATATAGTGTATGGGATTTTAGGTGTAGCACCGATTCAATCAGTTTTATGTTTTCGTAAAGGTGGCAAGACTTTGAATCATAGGCAAAACAAGGTGCAAAAAACACTATCAGCATTTGAAGGTATAACGAATGATGCAGTGGTAACGTCTTCGTTAAAATCTAGCACTCGACGTCATCCTCTAATGTCACCACTCGTTGTGGCCTTCCTGCGGACGGCTGACAAACGTTATTAAGCTGCAGCTCGTTCGGATTCTGCAAACTTTATGCAATAAGTCGGTATGCAAATCGAATGAAGCTGCAATACAAGAAAACTTGCCGGCAAGGTTTACAAATAACTAATTTGCTTTATCACTGATGCATACCAGAGAACGCCGCCATCCATCGCAACATTTAAATTCGACTGAATCAAAGTTTTAAACTGAAACTGATATACTGAGAGAGTTCAGATATCTAACAAAGATGCAGGAATTGCGTAAATACATATGAAACGTCCCATACACAGGATCAGATTCCTCTATATCTATTGACATACGAACCCACTGTTTGCCTTTCAAGCCAAATTATCCCAATAACAGGACCCACAAGACACATGTAGCAGTAAAATGGGCAGGATATCTTTTGAGTGGCCACCCATCACGAGCTGAGGCGTGGGCGAGGTCTGTAGACCGTGATCAGACCGTTGTGTGGGAGCGAGTTGCGGTGTCTGCTGCCAGAAACGACCTATCCGTGGGGAGTGAGGAAAGCGTCTGCCTGTACAGGGGAATTCTTTCCATGGCGGCCGGAATCATTTGCCGAGTAGCACCAGGAAAAAAATTCAGCATATATAAAGAAATACACAAACGAACGAGAAATTATGTTATAATTAGACGATTTGATTTTAAGAAAATAATCTATGATTAATAGGTTTGCCGCCACGTCATAAACACTTGGATGAGCGTTTCACCCAACAAACTTAATTAGTAACGTAATTAATGTAATTGGCTTACAATCTACAGTTTCTTCTATACACTTAATATGCTCATCCTATATATATATTTCAACGTGAGTATAACAAATTGCCAATTACCACCTGAGATTACCAGGTAATAGTCACGAAGAGTGGAGGGGGTTCATTACACTCCTCACAGATGAAGTCACAGATTATAATATTTTCTCCACACTTGTGCACGACTATCTATACCACTTCCTAAAGCATAACGATCATTCCTTTATTAATCTCTACCAAAAGAGATTTGGCCCGAGTAAACAGACTACCCCTAGGCTGTTTACCTTTCCTTAAACAAAAGCAGTTAGCTACACAATCTGAATAGCAGCCACCCACGTGTCTATGTTAAAAGGTACATGCAAAGCAGAGCTGGATTTAACTCGCAAGCTCCTCACTTCGCTTTGACAGCACCAGGACTGAGAGGTTCCTTCACAAACACACTAATCCATCAACCGGAGGATAACAAGACACTGCGCTGGATACAACTAGAAACATATGAAGAAATACTTCTACAGTAATAATTACTAGCGTTATGCAACAAGAAACATCGAATGCTTAGAGCATTTAGATAGAGAATTAACAGTATGAAAAGACAAAAGAGATGCTAAGACATGGGGCCGAATAAGCATAGAATTCCTTTCTTTTACTTGTAAACAGGAAATCACGCTGTTTCCAAGCACCCAAGACTTTGTGCAGATGTGCGTCATATTTGTAGAGTCTGTTGTGTGTGTGTGTGTGTGTGTGTGTGTGTGTGTGTGTGTGTGCTCATGCATGGTTCCACTAAGATGTTTGCTCATGCGCGTTTGAGTCAGTACATGTTTGTTTCTCTGCTCACGTCTGTTTTCATGCTCGCGTGTCCGCGTGTATCTTTTCCATGAGACCAAATATTTGTGTCTGTGTGGATGCATGTATGATTACCTATTGCTGGATATATGAAGGGAGTTTTACATTTCTAGTGCTCTGTCTACTGACCTCTTACTTAAGTTGTACAGCATCAAGTCTTCCACTTCAATCTGTATTTAACACATTTTCGCTGAGATTGTTTTCTGTGTCTACTACTAAGTTGCTGAAGGAATAATTTCTCACGTACTTCCTGATTATTTTCTTATCTACCTTTCGCCTGTCGCCTAGTTTACCATTATCCTATGAATTCAGAGAAATACTCTTCATATTATTGTTATTTGCAAGTAGTACTTTAGACTATGCTCTAACGACTTCCTTTAACCATTTTACGCTTGCATTTAGAACTAGAATGTGCTTCCTCCTTTCCCTACTCATAGCTCTGTTTTGATAACATCCTTAATGTATCATATTCGAAGTTTGGTAAAAATCTATGCGGTTTTTCAGATGAAGTGACAAACTTAATGAGCGATATTAGAGGTTGGGTTGTATCGCCATGACTTATGTAACTTCTTGATCATTTAATTTTCACTGTACCAAAAGTGTCTGAGGGGGAAGTAACTTTGACCTGTAAAGGAGAGTTAAACTACTTTAGAAATAAAGTTAGAACTACCAGAACTTAATGATATAGGAAGAAAAAGATACTGAACTTGCTAACGGCCACAGTTTTTATACGACAGAGGCTTGCAAAGTACTGCATTTTCTTGTAAATACAGGAGAAACACAAGCAGCCAGCTGTTAGGAGAAAACCCGAAGCGATATAACTGGAAGAAGTAAAGATCCAAAATTGACATTCAGCAGCGCAATGTAGAGAAAGTTGGTTAGGTTTAGGAGTGTTTGGGTGAGCTGATAAGTGAGATTGCTTAAGACTACACGACAATTGGATAGACCTAATGTCTCCGAGATTTAAGAGCGGTAACCCATACGAGGACAAATCAATCATTTTTATAATTGCAGTAATTTCCCAGAGGAATTGCCAGCATTATTTATTTTTCTTCTTAACGCAGACGGAGTTATTTGTGTAATGTGGGGTTCCAAAGACAGACTAAACGTTCTGGTGATACCATGTATGTTTATGATGAATGGAGGAATCACAGGGGAATCAAGGGAGCCAGGACAGCTGTATGGCATGTTACGAGAAATAGACTGACTTTGGGTTTTAGAGGCGCGAAACTTGCCAAGGTTAAGTTGTGATCAGATATGATGTAGAATGAGCAGGAAAAACTTGGATTTTGAAGGATGTGGGGAAATACAGAGCCGAGTCATTAGTTTCAGAATCATTTAGGCATTTGTTTAAAATGGTCATTGATGTAAAGTTGAAAAAATGTAGGAGACCGGAGAAAATCATGGACACTTCTGATCGTAGAGAATTTCCCAAAATTTTTGAAAAATGACCGACTAAAATGAATGAGGAAGGCAAACCTGAATATGGAGGTTTGAATATCACACTACTATACCACATCCTATCAAATGCTTTCCAGATATTAAGGGCAACAACTAAGGATTTTCTCTCGTCTCTCAGGAAGGATGACCAGATGTTTGTGACAAAAGATATCACCGGTCGATTTCACCTATCGACAGCCACACTGGTAACTAGAAAGAGGCAGGACAGATTCAAGACTAAGAAACAAATGAGTCGAGAGATTTAAAGGTTGGAGGTAGTACCAGTCAAAGGCGATAGGTCGATGGGTTGCACCAATGCATTGTTTGAAGGTAAAGGTAAAATGATCCGGTTCTCTGGCAAAAACGAAGCAGCTGCACAACCGGAGGTGCAAGTTCACAGACATTCTCTGAAAATGTGAAGAGGGATGCCATTCCATTCTTGCACACTGCTTGTGTCTAAAGAAAGAGTTGGGGGGGGATCTGAAAATGTATTTTAGGAAATAGTATTGGACTGATAAAAGGTGAATCTGCAGGCAAGAGAAAGTCGTGTGGTGATAAAGTAAGAGTGATCTGTACTGACGGCGTTACAATCTTTTCATGTTCTACATCATGAAACAACAGCGAGGCTAGACACCACTCTACAGCCCAAACCTTACAAGATGCTTCATTGATAGGGTCCTCACAGGGTAATGTATAAGGCCACAAGTTTTGACCTTGTGACTATCTTTTTTGGAAGCTATTGTCTCAGCTATACTAAATTATTCCTTTGATATTGCCTCAACAGTAAGATAGTTTGTTTTCCACAAAACCCCACTATTCGGAGAGTAAAAAGCAAAATGTACAGATGCCCTGACAAAACACCTGCCTGCAAATGATAGCAAGATAATTTTTAACCATCCCAATAGTTTATTTTGTAATCTTGTAAATGTATTTCAGAAGCCAGATTCTGCTGCTCATTCAGGTGTGTACACCATCCTATGCAATGATTGCGACAAAATTTATGTAGGACAAACTGGTCAATATTTTCCTACTAGGATACTAGGATTATAGAACAGATATGGTCAGATAAACTCAGCAATCTTTATGATTTTCCTACTATGATACCAGGATTATAGATCAGATATGGTCAGATAAACTCAGCAATCTTTAATCATGTTAGCAAAGAAAACCACAGTGTAAATTGGAATAATGCCTCTATAGTATTTAAGTCAAACTGTAGATATAAAAGAAAAATAATTGAATCTGTATATATTAGAATGTCAAATAACTTTAATATTTCCCAGGGTCAGTGGGTCCCAGATGTTATTACCCTCGCCGCCACTAATTCCCTCTTACCTGAAATGTCAGGCCATTCTGTGACCTCAGGTCGCCCACCTGAACATGTGACCTAACCCTTGTATAGTTTTGTACTGTCTCTCTCATTCTGCTGAAGAGGGTCTCAGGATGTAGACCGAAATCATGCAGAACTCCTGTTATTCTGCTTTTTACTCTCCGAATAGTGGGTTTTGAGGAATTGATAATAGTGACATAGCTATTTATTGCTTCATAGTGTGTCTTGATTCTATCTCCAAATTAAATCTTTATTAAGAAGTGTAACAGTCCAGCGTCTGTGATTATATATCAGTATTAATCACAAAACGGGAGGGATCCTAATATAATAGCTAGTCAAGAATATATTTATTTCAAGACTGGTACAAAAGTTCAGTTCATTCCACTCAAATATTAAAGGGTGAAATATTATGAACCAATGAAAAATCTACATAACTGGAGTTTTTATGCATTTTTAATACCAGTTTGGTGTTTCCGCCTTAGTAAGGTAGCACTACAAGCAGACTACTGAAGCTTCAAGGAAATATCTTCTCTTAGCTCATTCCCCTGTTCCTACTTTTAAGAACATAAGAAGTAAGGACACTGCAAGAGGTCTATTGGTCCATGCTAGGCAGGTCCTGAGTCCGTCCACCCAACATCCAACCGACTGATCCCATAAACACATCCAATCTCCGTTTAAAGCTACCTAAAGACCTAGCTTCCACTAATGTACCTGGCAACTTGTTCCATAAATCTACTACCCTATTCCCGAACCAATATTTACCCACAACTGATCTGAATCTAATTTTTCTAATCTCCATCCATTATTTCTTGTTCTGTCAGATGGCGCCATTCTATGAACTTTATTCATGTTATCTTTACCAATGCCCTTGGCCCATTTAAAAACTTCAATCATATCCCCTCTAGCACTCCTCCTAAGTGAGTGTAAATTCAGCCCTTTTAACTTTTCTTCACAAGTGAGGTTTCTAATTCCAGGGATCATTTTTGTCATTTGCCTTTGTATTCTCTTCTAAACAATGTATATCAACTGTATAGTAAGGAGCACAAAACTGTACCGCAAGATAAAGTTGCAATAATACTCTAGGAGTTTTAATGTTAACAGTCCTATCAATGAACCCTAATATCTAATTAGCCTTATTACGCACTGTAATACATTGTTGCCACGGCTTAAGATCTTTCCTCACCAGTACTCCTAAATCTCTTTTGCATTCTGTTTTACCAACAGTAATATTGTACAGTTTGTAATTAGTGTTCCTGTCTTTACCCACACTAAGTGTTTTGCATTAATTTATATTGAATTGCATTTTCCGTGTACCCGCCCACTCTGATAATCTAAGTCCCTCTGCTGTTTCACCGAATCTTCGTCTGAGTTTATTAGGCCTCTATTTTTGTATCATCGGCAAATTTACTTAAGTCGCTGGTTATTCCCATATCCAAATCATTAATATATATAACGAAAAAGAGCGGTCCCAAGACTGACCCCTGAGGAACACCAATGGCTAGATTGCCCCAGTTCGATGTAACTCCATCGATGCATACCCTCCGTTCTCTGTCAGTGAGCCACGCCCTAATCCAATTGAATATAAAATCCCCGTTGCCGCGTGCCGCTATCTTTCTGAGCAGACGCTCATGACGTACTCTATCAAAAACCGTGCTTAAGTCTAGGTATACAATATCATAACTCTTACCCAGATTAACGGTTTCATATACTTTGTTAAAGAAGGAGAGAAGGTTAATGAGAAAACTTCCCTTGTGTAAAACCATGTTGTGAATCCCTAATGAGATCATGTTTTTCCAAGTGTTCCCGTTTTTGTCCGCTATAATTGATTCAAGAAACTTTCCGACAACAGATGTTAAACTGATAGGACGATAATTAGAGGCAATGGATCTATCCTTTCTTCAAAATGGGAACGACATTTGCTGTCCTCCATTGTTTAGGAACTACGCCTGATTCCAGAGACTGTATAAATATATCTGAAAGCGGAACACTTACTTCCTCCTTACATTCTTTCAAGACCCTCGCATAAATACCATCTGGCCCTGGACTTTTGTTTACTTTTAATCGATCTATTTGTTTCAAAATTTCAAATTTATTTATTTCTATATTGCATAGCTTCCCGCTTTCGTCCCCCCTGTAAATTTGCTGTGGAACCGGAATGTTTGTATTCTCCGCCTGCGTAAATACTGATATAAAGTGATGATTTAAAACTTTACACATTTCAATCCAACTATCAACTAATCTACCAGAAAGCGATTTGATAGGCCCAATTTTCTCCCTAACCTTCGTTCTGTACATTTGAAAAAAATCCCTTGTTTTTGTTTTGTGCTTCGTTAGCTATCTTAATTTCGTTATTTCTCTTAGCCTTCTGATCTCTCATTTTACCATTCTCTTAATTTGAGTTGGCTGATCAGTAAACTGTGTACCCCCCGTTTTAGCTTGTTGTACAAGCCCTTCTTCTACCCTATAAGATGCTTATTCTACTATTCAGCCATTCTGGGTCATTATTGTTAGTCTTATGATGCCTATATGGAATATTCAGTTCTTGTCCCCTTTTGATTGCTACCTGGAACCTTTCTGCGGAAACTTCCACGCTATTGATGGTCTCCCCTGCCTCATCCACACTTGACATGACACTGCCGCTAAGCTGATCTGAGTCACCTGATTGACCTGACCCCACAACGTCTGACCTCACCCTACCTTCTTTAAGTCCCATCCAATTAACACAAGCAAGGTATCTACGTAGTCCCACAAAGATGGCCTTGCGAAAGTCGGGAACGAACATTTCATTCTCCTTTCTATTCACATCCTTCATTATTATGAATTTTATTTCCTTGTGGTCACTATTATCTAACTGTTCTCCCACTTCAACTTCATCTATAAGGTTGTTTGCATGTCAGTAACAAATCTGTTATTACCCCTGGCCCTCTCGGAAATGTGCTGTGTTAGAAAACAATCTTGGACTGTCTCCATAAATTCCTCTGACTCAACATTTCCAGTATTATCTTCCCAGTTAACTGTACTGAAGCTGAAGTCATCTAGAATACATACATTTTGATCACAAGCCTTCCTAATTTCGTCCCCTAAAATTTTCCCCTCGGACTATCTTATCTTGGGGGGGTCTGTATAATACTCCTGAAAATAACTTTTCATTGTTTTCATCTGCTTCAACCCAAATCGATTCTGTAGTTTCTGTTACTTTAATGTCACTCCTGTTACAGCTCTTAATATTATCCCTAATGTAAAGTGCAACCCCACTTCCTCTCCTATCTTTCCTATCAGTCGTGTAAAGTTTGTATCCATTAATAGAAAACTCGGACAACAGAACTCTGTCTTCTAATTTCATCCATGTTTCAGTTTAATATACAATATCTATAGATTCGGTGCTGACTATCGCCCTCAAATGATCCATCTTATTTCTTAAACTCATACAATTTGTATAGTATACATAAAGTCTTTTATAATTCCCTACATTTCCTACATTACCTCCCTTTTTTTCCTTGTATTTCTTAATACCTCCTTCACTTAGCTTTTCTTGGCATTTATTTCCCTGACCCCTGACCCTCGTTCCTTGACCCAAACCATCTAACGTAAACAAACTCCCCTGAAACCTCCCTCTCCAAACACCTAGCAAACTGAACAACTCCCATCCTAGATAAATGTACCCCATCTCTAGCATACATAGAATCCCTGCCATAGAAGGAGTTTCATTGGTTTAGGAAGGGGACGCTCCTCCCCACGCAATATGACGCCAACTTCGAGTTGACACCAGTTGCCCGAGAGAGCCAATCCCCACCGACGCCCTTCCTCGGCAGGACACCACATACGATAGAGATCCCTCCCTTTTGCCTAATCTTATTTATGGCCTCCCTATACTTAGCTAACATCCCTTCACTCCTACACTTGGCGACATCATTGTTCCCTGCACTCAGGCATATAATGCGTTGGACCCTATTTCCGTCCAGCCTCTCCACTATATCACCTATTCCCGCCCAAGGGCAACACACCCTTATCCTATTTCTAATATCCTTATCACAAAAGGCCCAATCCAAATACCTAACCTGGCTGTCCCCGACAACCAGGTGGAGGATTTCGACTACTTTTATATTACTTCTCCCTTGCCCAGTACACTGAAAAGCCATGCTACACTTTCATGGCTGGTTGCTGTACGACCAGCCGCTGGTAGCGACTGTTTTCAGTTTAATACACAATTGGCCTCTCTCTCTCGCTAATCTTATCCAAGTTCATAATTCAAAACTTTATTCATCTGGACAATTGTTTATCGGGTAACTGTCTCAGCACATAATGATGACAAAACCCAACCCGACCCAAGTAAACCTAAACTAAACGAACCTTTACTCCCATAAGCAGAGTAGGCGAATATTGTCATAAACGTTCCACTGACGACCCAGCACCCCTCGTCAATGTGAAGAATATCATCACCACTCAAAACATAAGGCTCGTAGAATCTGGTCATGCAAATATTACCTTTCTAATCTACTCAGCTCTGAGACAGTGAACTTCACTGACCTTTAACCCAAAGTGACAGAGACCTGAAGACAGATGTAGAAAGAGTATAGACGACAGTCCGTAAGGCGATTCCTAGTGATGCTGTGAAACAAATATTGAAAGCACCGCCTACACGGCCAGGCAGCTCGGTCGATGCTTACTTCACGTACAAAGCTGCGGTTATTCCGAAAAGTTTATGAAGTCACAATTCCACACGTTTTCTCTGGTGATTGAAGGTTTTAGAAAATGTGGGATAGGTATGAACAATTAATATATCTATTCTGTTACGCAACTATAAATCAAAATGATTATTACAATTTTGGGAGTATAGTAAGAATTTAACTAAATGTCGGTAAGCAAATCGACATATAATTTGTCGTGAATAGTTTAACATCCATCAGATGCCTTGAGCTACGATTCTTTTGATATAACGACCAACATGGCAGGGGCAAAACATGCCCCAATCAAGATTATCTCGGGTGAAAGAAGAAAAAAAAAAGGAAGGAAGTTAATCAGGGCTTCGCAAGCTTTTGTAGATCTGCCTCAAATATGAAGAAAGTTCTATGGAGAAGGTAAGACAACAGAAAGAAGAGAATTCCGCAGCTTAGCTGTTCGAGGAAAGAAAGAGTTACCATAACAGACAATCCTCGATTGCCCGGTATTCACAGAGAAACTCAAGGAAGCAGCAGCCAAACTCGTGCAACGGGTCGAAACCATGGGAGTGAGGACACATGCAGACACTTTATGAGAACAGCGGGTAAAACATAAACTACAGAACATAGAGAAAGAGCAGCAACATCGCGGTGTACGGCAAAGAGATTGAAGAGATGTAATGCTTGGAGAAGTGATGAGACGGAAGGCTTCAGGTTCCACTCTGTTAACAGAGACGAAAAGGATGAGCGACGTATCATTTATTTTTTTTTGTGATGTCAACTTTGTTCATGGTCGCAGTCTATAACATCTTATATCAAAAGAAAATAATACATACAATATAAACACAAACATAATGCCCACACCAACCCCTTTAATAATTACCCAACATACTTCCCTGTACTGCTACCATTTCCTGAGCTGGTTTAAATTTCATACAACCACCCAGTGCTGTCACCACAATGAGAGCATTAATGGGTGGTAGCTGCAGGGGATTGCATGACTCATTTAATTCAGTTTTGAAAATATAACATTCTGCATGAACATCTGATGGTGGTAGGCATCTGATGGTGGTAGGGGCTACATCTAAGACAAACTTTGAAAAGACCAGAAACTAGCTTGATCCCTCATGATCTTGAACTTACACTAACTTCTAATAAAATTCTGTTACCCAGCAACTTGCGTCTTTG
Source organism: Panulirus argus (assembly GCA_038088735.1). Lineage (NCBI taxonomy): Eukaryota > Metazoa > Arthropoda > Malacostraca > Decapoda > Palinuridae > Panulirus > Panulirus argus. The sequence continues at coordinate 3,655 of JAYMFT010063408.1, read as the reverse complement.
AGGTCTTGTGGCATTGTTGTCATCTAAATTCCTTGGCTTGTTCTAAACGTTGTATATCTTGATATATACGGGATACGGTTTCCACCATGTTATATAAAAAGTGCATAGCCATACTAGACCTTGCATATAGAGTAGTTTTTGTGTGTGACAAAGAACACATCCATCTTAATCTGGAAAACAAAATGTTCATTGACGCACTTTCTGCATGTCATTGCCTACCCACAGTCATTCTTATGGCTCCTTTCTATAATCCATTATAAAATATATGGAAACTACACATATGGTACTGAATAAAAACACCTTATCTATGACTTCTGTTAACATTTATTATGTCTTTCATATTGATATTGTCAGAATTAAAAAGTGAGGAATCATTCTGCATTAACTTAAAATGAGGTCCGCCTGTTCTGCTTTCGTCGCTGATGTGCAATTGTTTTCTGCAACAGCAAACAATACTCCTCAAAATGTTAGCCGCGCTTCTGTGGTGGGTTGGAACAAACGATACACTTAGACCAGTCAGTGAAAAAAAATTCAGCGTTTTCATATACTGGACGATGACAAAGCCTCTGAAAATGAAGCGGTTTGTGTTATCTGATAATCTATACAAGAATAGACAACATTTACAACAGATATTAGATGCATGACACGCTGCTTGCGTTTCCTTTTATAGTATTTTTTTTTTCATAGCTGATCACCGTTTCCCGCATTAGCGAGGTAGTGCCAGGAACAGATTAAGAAAGGACGAATTCGCTTACATCCATTATCTAACTGTTATGTTTAATGCACTGAAACCACAGCTCCCTATTCAGAATCTTGCCCCATAGACCTTTCCACGGTTAATGTCCTGGTTCAGTTGGTTCAGTCCATTGACAATATATCACATCTGTACAACTGCATGCTTTTCACCCTCCTGCATGTGTTGGCCCCGATCGCTCAAAATCTTTTTCACCCCATCCTTCCATCTCCAATTTGGTCTCCCCGTTCTCTTTGTTCTCTGCATTACCATATCCTCTTTGCCAACATTTACTCGCTCATTCTCTCCATATGTTTAAACAATTTCAGCAAACCCTTCTCAGCTCTCTCAACCATACTCTTTATACGACCACACATATCTCTTTCATTACTTACTCGATCAAACCACCTCACACCTATATTCCCCTCAAACTTTTCAACGCCAATACATCCACCCTCCTCTGCACAGCCTTATCTATAGCCCATGCCTCGCATCCACATAATATTGTTGTGACTGCTATACCTTGAAACATACCCATTTTTGCCCTTTAAGGTAACGTTCTCTCTCTCCACACATTCTTCAGTGCTCCCAGCACCATCGCCCCCTCCGCAACCCTATGACTCACTTCCTCTTTCATGGCTCCTTTTGCTGCCACGTCCACACCTAGGTATTTAAAACGCTTCACTTTCTCCAAATATTCTCCAATCAAACTCACACCACAACTAACCTGTCTCTAAAGCCTGCTAAACCTAATTATCTTAAATTAAATCTACTCTCAACTTCCTTCTTTCACACACTCTTCCAGACTCAGGCACTAGCGTGTGCAGTTTCTCACTCGTATCTGCCACCAGCGCTGTATCATCAGCAAACAAAAACCGACTCACATCCCAGGCCCTCTTATCCCTAACAGACTGCATACTCGCCCCTCACTCCAAAACTCTTGCATTCACCTCCCTAACCACCCCAACCATAAGCAAATTAAACAGCTATGGTGACATCACACACCCCTGCCGCAGACTGACCTTCAGTTGGAAACATTCACTCTCTTACTACTCGTACACATGCCTTACACCCTTGATAAAAATTTCTCACAGCTTCTAGCAACTTTCCTCGTACACCGTATGTTCTTGGACCTTACACATGCCATCTCCTATCAACCCAATTATATGTTTTCTCCAGAATCGTAAATACCACATAAAAATCCATCCATTTCTGTAAGTATTTCTCAGACGCATTCTTTAAAGAAAACACTTTATCCACACATCCTCTGCCAGTTCTGAAACTACAGTGTTTCTCCCTAATCTGATGTGTTGTACATACCTTCACCACTTCGGTCAATATCCTCCCCCCATACAACTTACCAGGTACACTCAGCAAACTAATACCTCTTTAGTTTGAATTCACCTTTATCCCCTTGCCTTTATAAAATGTTACTATAAATTCATTCCTCCAATCATCAGTCACGTCACCATGATCTATACATAATTGAAAATCCTTACCAACTAATAAAAAAAATAGTCACCCCATTTCTTAATAAATTCAACAGCAATACCATCCATTCTCGCCGCCTTGATATTTTCCATCTGACGTAAGGCTTTCAATAAATCACTCTACATGACTCTTTCACTTCGCAAACCATCCTAACTCAAACACCCTACATCTGCCATCCTATCATCAAACACATTCATCAGTCCTTTAAAATAATTTGCTCCATCTCCTCCTTACTCCATCACTACCTATTAACACTTCCCCTTTTGCCACCTTCACTGATGATCCAGTTTGTTCTCTTGTTTTATGCACATTATTAATCTTCCCCCAAACCATCATATGCCTCCTAAACTTTACTGAGGCTTGCTCACCCTGACTCTCATTTGCCCTCTTTCTCAACCTTTGCACCTTCCTCTTGACCTCCTGCTGCTTTCTCTTACACATCTCCCAGTAATTTGCACTCCTTCCTTTTAAGTATCGCCCAAACGCCTCTCTTTTCTCTTTCACTAACACCTTTACTTCATCCCACCACTCACTACCCTTCTTTATCTGCCCACCTTCCACTTTTCGCATGCCACATGTATCTCCTGCACATGACAACACTGCTTCCTTAAATACCTCCCATTCCTCATCTACACCCCTTGCTCATTTACTCTCACCTTTTGCTATTCTACACTCAATCTCTCCTGGTATTTCTTCACACACGTCTCTTTTCCAAGCTCACTCTCACCACTGTCTTTTCACCGACAACATATCCTCTTTTCTGAAAACCTTTTCAAATATTCACATTCGCCTCTACCAGATAGTGATCAGACATCTCACCAGTTTCCCCTCTCAGCACATTTACATCCAAAGTCCTTCTTTAACACGCCTATCAGTTAATTTGGAGTCCACTAATGCCAGCTAACTATCTGTCCTACTCACATACGTATATATGTGTGTGTTCCTCTTGTCAAACCAGGCATTCCCAGGTATTTCCCATAGCCCCCAAGTGCACCTTTATCTGCTAAAGTACTCACCTTCGCATTCAAATCATACGTTACTAATATCCGGTATCTTACATGAAAACTGCCAATACATTCACTCAGCAGTTTACAAAACATTTGCCCTTCATTATCTTTCTTCTCATGGCCAGGTGCATAAGCATCAATAATCATCAATCTCGCCATTAACTTTCAATTTTACTCAAATCAATCTAGAATTTACTCCTTTAAACTCTTTCACACCTCCCAAATCTCAGCTTCAGAAGTCGTGCTACTCTTTCCTTAGCTTAGTTCTCTCACCAACCCCTGACATTACTCATACGACATTTTCAATTCATTCTTCCCCTTTAACTTTGAGCTATGTTTCAATCAGTGCCAGAACATCCAGGTTTCTTTCCTCAAACATACTACCTATCTCTCCTTTCTTCTCATTTTGGTTACATCCACACAC